>JAVTVY010051589.1:0-28235 GCA_036873755.1 Hanleya hanleyi | reverse complement strand
AGGATGTTGCAGCGAAGAGAGTTATTTTATCCATTATACCTACAGTGAGCTATCGATTAACATTCAATTTTTCCTACAAGAAGTTGTGTAAGAATAGATTTCCTGACACTTGCATGACAAGACGGAGATGCAAGCAGAATAGTTTAGAAGAAATAAAAATAAAACAATTATTTTGAATTTGCCACATGAGATTCTGAAGAGATACTCTTATTAATTTTACTCTTGAAACCACGTGTGTTATTTATTGCGGGAGATCCATCGTCCTAATATAATATATCGAAGCAGTATAATACAGTAATCAGTATATACTAATAGTACGCTTGGTTCTATTCATGACAGAATAAACCAATTGGGATTGTTTCATACTTTTACGTGAAACTAATTGAGTTCCATTAGGAAGCAGTGAAGTTCCATCTAGAACCATGTCGGTTCTTCTTGACATTCCACCAGTGTAGCAACCAGGTAAACTAGTTTCTAACAAATGTGGCATCCATATGTATGAGAGTGTATGCCCGCGGAAATATTTCAAATACAAACGTCTAGTCCGTCATTCAATATTCAGCCTTCGTCCATTAAAGAATTTTCCCGTCCATAATCCAAAGACCTAATTCATATGTAACAATAGCATCAAATTGAAAAGATAAATCATAGTATACATAAAACTAGGCTAATTTCCTGCAAGACAGAAGCGGTAAACAGTTTTCAATGATGCTCCAAATTGAAAAGCATCAATACATTGATGATACATTTGATGTTCCAAAAATATCAAAAATACTCCTTTAGAATAATTCTTGCGATATCAAGTTATTTGTTAACCAAGAATTCTTCCTAAATTTACTGGCATACGTTTTCCATTAAAACAATTTTCTGACGTAATTGACTCAAAAGTTCAAGACCAGTGGTAAATCAATTTGGAATTATCTCAGTTACGGTTTAGCTCTGATCGCAAAATTCAACACCTTGGCTATTACAAAAACTCAAACAACTTGCTACGAAACAATAACCGAATGCATATTATTTATAAACCCTATGTTTCATTAGTCTCTACGACGTAAACCGAAACCTCCCTTACCAAAAAATCCTATAGGATCCAATGGGACAGATGATCTGTCCTATAGGATCCAATGGGACAGATGATTTGTCCTATAGGATCCAATGGGACAGATGATTTGTCCTATAGGATCCAATGGGACAGATGATTTGTCCTATAGGATCCAATGGGACAGATGAGCTGTCCTATAGGATCCAATGGGACAGATAATTCTGTCCTATAGGATCCTAAGGGATAGATAATTCTGTCCTATAGGACGGATTATTCTATGCTATAGAACATGTGTGTCCTATAGGACAGCCATTCTATCCAGTAAGAATTGTTTTTATCCTTCACATGTGACAGAGTGTGAGAAACCAAACACATTTTACATGCATACATTTGCAAACAAAAGCACATAATAGGTGGAAAATGTGAAAAAGCTCATAAAAGCAATGTTTTTTTTATTATTTTTTTCTGCATGATACATATTTACAAATATTGAACATAAGGCAAGAAATCGAAGTATTTTGTCTGTTATCATTCGCAAATATTAGCACGAGTATGTCTGTAAGCTTATATATCCAACTGATACAATGCTTCGTTGATTAATTTATTGGAAGATATGAATTTAATTCAATTTCTGGTACACAAATTAAAACCCAATTTAAACATGTAAATTCTACATTCGGAATTTCTGTAGACTGTTTTAATTACATCAATCGAGGCAGTAAATCCTAATAGATTAAACATATTCTGTTTTTTAAATCTCTGTAAAATGGGGTCTTCGATGGAATTTTTTTTAACTGTGGAAATGGTATTAAAAATTAGAAAAAAGAGGCATGTTAGTGCATTACCTCGATTTCAGTATTTGTTAGTCCACGGCGGGGATCAGCAAATGTAGTATACAATGACATAATAATGCAATTCGTAAATACAGAATATGCATATACAAATACTAACATGGTAAACACTCTTCATGAAAACCAAACTTTACATTTGCTTCACTCCAAAAGAGCATAAAAACATCTAAAGAGATTCATTACAAAATGTTAGTTTACCATGCAATCATTTTAGATGTATATGGTTCTTAACTATTCATAGTTAGGAAGTGTCCATACTGTTGTAAACGATCTGATTGTTCAATAAGCTTATTGAGATAAAAATTAATCTCCATTTTTTGGACAATCGATCAAGTAAATTTGAACAGTTCATCAAATCTAGAAAATAAAGTATAAGCTTACTATCCGCAGAATTTAACAATTGGGAATTTTTACCTTATAGTTCAATTGTTCATTGACACAAAATAAATTTCTTCCAATGAATACAAAAATATCCCCTCATGGTGGCAACAGATTTCCAGCAGATAAGGCAGCAGATGTAGAAATGTACTTTTTTTGATTGATTGAAATTGTAGTTTAACTGCCGCTTCCCATACGGATTTCGCGGCCCATCAACTCAATGTTTTATTTAAATTTCACGGTACATTTCTTCGTTAATTTAAGATCTTTTGCAGCGTTAGATATTAAAATAAATAATTAAATAATGAATAGCAATAACAATGAGGAAACATAAATACTAGTACTTTTTTTCTTCATCTCCTCTGGTTTTATAGCATTTCCAAAAGAGAAACAGCTTGATACAATGCGTTTGTATCGCAACAAAGAATTTGGGGTTTCAGTGGACGACAGAGGAGGCATAAATAAGTCTGCGTTTGCAGCGAATATAAATAAATAATTTACAAGAGTTGAATGTTGGAAAACAGGGGGTAGTCTTCCACATTGTCTAATGCGTTAATTTCCCGATCAAAGATAAAGTGGGCTTATTCTACCGGTATGGTACTGCATTAAACTGGTCTGAAATACCATTTCTGCTCATGCTGTTTCAAATAGTTAATGCTACCATTGTTTAACGATACCGTTAAGACTTCCGCCCGTCATGTTATGACTTTTCCCAGCGAACCAAACTCCCCCACAGTGCAATATGATCTTTAACGGATTACCCTGAACGAGCAAAAAGTTATATACCGGCTGTCCTATCAACGGAAATATAGTACATATGTTCACATTATGTGTTAAAATCGGGGCTGAAATATCCTAAGTTTTCCCCCATATAATTGTGTGTTAATCAATATACCTCCCCATTTTGTTAGATACAATGACGTCACTGGGGGAGTTGCATACTGTTATAAATTAGCACTTTACACTTTAATTTTTAATAAATAATTAATTAATAATCAGTCCAATCCAAAGATTTTATAATAAAATTGGACATGATTTTCAAGAAAAAAAATGGACATTAATGAATACTCTACCCTCTTCATTATCACCAATTATATACAGATAATATTATTTTATTTTCCTGGTAGTCTATTACATTAGCAATTGACTTGCTGGTATTAATCCAACAATTTGAGGAGAGTTACCTCCTCTGTACCGGTATATTTTAATTGGCCACTGGTGGCGCCACCATGCTGTCATATGAGAACAGAACAACTGCAGGATAGAGTGCAAAAAGCAAGTTGATTTGTTCATGTTAAGCTGGAACTATTGAGGTTTAAAGAACTGTATTGCAGATGGTGATGAGTGAAGCTACATGTAGTGATGGTAAGTAAGTTATAAATATAATTATAATGTTATAACTTAATTAGCAAAACAATTCTAATTTCTAGTTAAACTCAGAATGTTGTAATCTGGACCCTCTATGAGCTTTCACTATCAACAAGTTTTTCTTGATATACTTGACATATTAAACAATTGATATTCTTCTCAGTAACTACTGCAGCATTTCACCTTATATTTGCAGTCAAAATTAATGACTCATTTAGCCTGGAATTCACAAAGAAATATCCATAACTCGATCTGTCTCAATATCTTTTTCAGATCTACCCAGCAGGTTCATCAAGGCAGTGTGACTTGCCATTGTTGCATTGTCAGCTAGAAAAGCCCAGGCTTGGGGACCTCATGTGAAGATTGGCCATGCAGCCCTGGAGGAAATCCCCCAGAGGGTGAGATATTATCACACCACTGCTTGTGTATTTCCTGTTTATGACAAACAGTAGGATTTAACTTGCTAGGAAGTTGGGGGGGGAGGAATGTTAGCTCTCAATAAATCAGTTGACATCCTCACTTGTTGTTTTGAAATGTTTATTGTTTCCTGCTTATATTTCCAGAAGATTTGAGAATATTTCCATACCAAAGTTCTGATGAAATCGCAAAGGAATATGTATTAAAATAAATTGATAACAAATACAATGTTGGCATAACCAATATTTGCTATGATAAAAATGTGACCAGGAAAAGGAGGATAAATTAGGATTAGATTTCCTATCACCATAACCATGATAACAGGCTATATTTTAATTGTCTATTTATTGCCCTTCTTTAAATTGCAAATGTCTCACACATCAATCATCTTGAGGGTCTTTTTTTTATTAATATTTATCCGCAGATCTGCAAATGAAGTATTGAACTGTTTTGAATTTTAGTATGGATTGTTTTATTTACGGCGTGTCGATTTTTATCTTAGTAGCCAGCCAAGCCAATATTTTTCTGTCACAACAAACAATTTATTTATATATTTACTATTTTCTCAGGTTGTCTTGTCCGGTAATATAAGGATGTCTAAAATGGCACTCTCTACGATTAACCGCAGTGACCCCCGGCAGATGGTGATGGATCTGGTGTCGGCCATCTTCACCAGGGAAGAGATGGCAACTTATTCCTTGACCGGCGCAAAGTCAAATGCGAACAAGACTGGCGAATGCAAGCCGCCAATTGACCAGGAAAAAATAACCGCAATGCAAGGTAATGTAGTGTAATTTCTCAATTTCTAACTCTCATGTATTATTTCTTTAATTTAGTTCTCGAAGTTAATTACTTTGTGTGTGCAGTTACATCTACCTTTATTTGATTGTTTCAAAATATTTAAATATCCTAGTAAACCTTCTAAATCAATAACATCCAGGTTGGACCATATTATGGGGCAGAGCAGATATTCTAAGTTAGCTAGCATAGCTTTGTTTAATGAATTTGTCTTGAAGCTATTCAAAGGTTCATATGTTTGACGAAAAACACATGGAAGTATCCAATGTATTTTATCTCAAAGATCTAATGACAACAATATTGATTTTTGATACTGATTTTGTGTCTTGGATTGAATGTAAATTTTATAAGGCCAATTCTCGTGAAGCAAGTAATTGCTTGTATTCTATAAGTTGTGGTACAAGTCACACTGTGCGAATGGGGCTGTAAACAGAGATGATTCTTAACTAATTGATAAATCATGTATTTTGTAGAAGACTCTGCCAGTTATAGAAGACGACAGTGATGGGGAAGGAAGTTCGTTTGCTGAAACATCAGAAACATATGCAAATATAAGTATAAACGCAGCAAGGAAGCAATCAGAGATTGCTCAATTGTATACCCCCCCCCCCTTCCGCTTTAATCCGACACTGCTCCACCATTGTTCTGTTTTGTATTGGTCTGTGGAGGCCTAATTTGGCTAATTATAAAAATTCTGTTTCAGTCACTTTTTTCGGCATGCCTCGCATAATACATGTACATATTCCACCCGGGACTTTCGCCAAATTCAAAAATGTGACCTGGTTATGAGACCTACATTCCTTGGGAGTATATTGTGGTGAAATTATGAAGCGATCATGAACTTTGAATTTTGCATCCAATTCACTCTTTTTGGGGCAATTTCATACTTCAGGACCTATGTGATCTACTTTGGAATGTGCTTTGGACAAATAAATATATCCCATTCATTTAGGTTTGATGAACAAAAGGCCATAACTCTTGAAAATATAACCGAAAGCAGAGAAACTTCACGCTGCACAACTATGGGGTACTGACCACATATCATGCAAATTCCATAATTGTCCATACAATATTAACCGAGATCCAGCCCCGGACAAGTCCCAATTCACAAAGATTTCAAGAACAAAAGGGCCATAACTCTTGAAATATACGCGAAACGCGGAGAAACTTCTCACTGCACAACTACAGGGCACTCACCACATATCCTGCAAATTCCATACTTGTCCATACAATATTAACCGAGATCCAGCCTGGACAAGTCCCAATTCACAAAGACTTGATGAACAAAGGGCCATAACTCTTGAAAATATATGCGAAACGCGAAGAAACTTCATGCTGCACAACTACAGGGCACTGACTACATACCCTGCAAATTTCATAATTGTCCATACAATATTAACCAAGATCCAGCCCGGACAAGTCCCAATTCACGGAGATTTCAGGAAGAAAGGGCCATAACTCTTGAAAATATAGGCGGAACGGGAAGAAACTTTACGCTGCACAACTGTGGGGTACTGACCACATGTCATGCAAATTTCATACTTGTTCATACAACATTAACCAAGATCCAGCCCGGACAAGTCCCATTCACAGAGATTTCAGAAAAAGGGCCATAACTCTTGAAAATGATACCGGAACTCGGAAAAAACTCTACGCTGCACAACTATGAGCCACTGGCCACATTCCATGCAAGTTTCAATCCTGTCCATCAATTATTAACCGAGATATCGCGCGGACAAGAAATTCGGACGGTATGACGGACGGACAGACAGACGGACGGACGGACAAAGCGATCGCTATATGCCCCCCTCTAGTTAGAGGGGGGCATAATTACATTTATTGACAGTGCACCACATAATGTAACCATACTCTAGTTTTCTCCAGCACATCCACATGTAGCTTTCATTTTTCGTGTTTGCATTTTTCGTGAGTGAAATAGTCCTATAACAGTCGACCAACACAGGCCATATTCATACAGCATCTGCATTTATTTATTTATTTATTTATGTAGTTTGTCATTCATAAGTCCATGAACTGATCAAATATTTAATCCTTTGTTTCCAGATTTCCAACATCGAGAGTGTTGCTGATGATGATGGCACTCTGCGACAGACATTACGAAGAATTGGAGAAGAACACAGGAAGCTATGAGCATACATTGGCGATCTTCATGAAACTCTGCAAAATCTGAAACGTAAGTCTGGCTCAGTATTCTTTCTGTATGCAATATGGCTAAATTAGGGAATAAGACGTATGCATGAATATGTATTTGAAAATATATGGAAGGGTGATGGTATACACATATATTCTGAGGAAAGTATTTTCCCAATTCTATTTGCTCAAATGCTTTTCTTCAGATCAGCCATCAGTGGTTTCACGTTTTACACATGCATGATTTTCATCGTAATTATCTCCTTTATAATATAATTACCTCAGTTAAATAGCATGAGAATGTACACATGATCTGTATTGTAATTGAACTTTCCTCAATATGTTATGGTACATTTGTGACTATATTTCTATTGTTCTTTTTTCTCATTAGATCTTCCAAGAATGGTTTTGGACTTGACACAACTTGTACAGGAAGTAAAGCAAAGCTGTTAGTGCAATTGTGCTCAGGAGACAACTACATGTACCCCAGCGAGACATCCCTCACCGATGGTACATGCTGCGCCACTTGTACCAGAAGTACGAGTCTTCTCTCTGCCGACAACCCAGTCACCAGCTCCATCTCCATTGGTTGTTCCAACACCAGGAACCCTGGGACAGTAATCTCTAGTTTCCGCCATCTCACAGCTTACCAACGAATCAGATGTTGACCTTGTAAGTCATGTTTTTTTATCGTTCATAATAATAAAAGGCTTTATCTATCCTCGATTACAAACTCTTAGGCGAAGGCCTTTCTACCAGAGGGTCGATATGTAATGATATATACAGATAAAGATAAATTAGAAAATCCCATCAAGACAATAGGTTTAAAACAGAGATACCTGAAGAACAATTTTATAGTGAGTTTAAATACTCAAAGGGTCTTCTAACATGTCTAAAGCTGACTGATCATTTTGGTAACCTATGGAAACATATAGTTGATGCTATTTATATTCATGCAAAATATTACAACAGTTTCTTTTATTATCTTTTAGGCGGTAGTGTCTGGTAATGTGTATCTGCCAAGGCCAGTTGTACAGCACATTAGCCGGAGTGATCCCCGAAAAATGACAATGGATCTAATGTCCGCTTAATTCACAAGAGCTGAGATGGCAACCCACACGCTGACTGGTGTCAAATGCCAGACCTGATGCCGAGGTGAAACCACCCATTGATCAGGACAAGATAACTGCTATACAAGGTAATTGTTCTTATCTTCGAAAATATCTCGGATTCCTTATAGATTCTTTTATCAGATTTATGTACTGTGACAAAAACATTTTGAGCATTTAGTGTCTCATAAGACCAGATATTCGAATTAAATTGCCCCGCTATAATAAAATGCTGTAATATTTAAATAAGCTAATCAAAGTAAATTTGCCTAAGTATTAAACTTGGTTACCCACAAACTTGCAGCTGCCTATTTGACTGAATATTTAAATTGGAGTTCCAAGCCATTGGCGAGTTTAATGCATTTCTTTTCTGCCCTACAGTCCTACTTCTAAGTGTCATTAAGTCATGTGCTAATTATATATTTTCTTCTACCTCTTTCGCCATAGTACTGCCAAAAGAAGTTTCTTGGCAAGGATAAGATCATCAAGGATGCTATGAAGGCCAAGTTGAATGGTGAGCAGAAGTGCTACAGACGGAAGGAGAAGCACTGAGCGACTCCCCACATTATTCCCCAGTCACAACACTGATATTATATCATTGTAAATATGTATATATCGTCTATATTTATGTGTATCCTGGGCTATTGTGTATACAATAAAATGTCTGTATTTTGCACAGATCATCTTCTGTTAAATTTCTTCATGGGTAACATGTCTTATAGTACCTGTGTGTTATCTGAACATTACTGATCAGTTTCTGTCCAGTACACAGTAATTATCTGATCAGTACTGTTTAGAGAGCATACAATGATGTTCCATGTAGTTACTGTAAGAGGTTATTCCTTTTAAAACTCAAGAACGCTGTGTATATGCCATGACTTCAGTTATATCCGGGACCAGAAGCGAGTTGACCCGATCCAATTTATTTAGTGAACTCCACAATTAAAGATCAAGATCATTTTCAAAAGAGCACCCTGAAAATAGCTATGGAATATCGATGAAACTTCATAAATGATGCTACAGGACAGTCCTATAGGATTCAATAGGACAGTCTTATAGGATCCAATAGGACAGTCCTATGGGATTCCTACAGGAAAATATCCTATAGGATTTTGCCTGTAGGACAGTCCTATAGGATTGTCCTATAAGATCCTATAGGACTGTCCTATAGGACAATCCTATAGGACTGTCCTATAGGCAAAATCTTATGGGATCCTATAGGACAATTTCTTATAGGAATCCTATAGGATTTTTTGGTAAGGGAACGGTTAGCGTTAGTTGCATTTAAAAAAAAAAACAAACAAAAAAACAACTTCAAGAGAGACTACGTGTGATCTGTGTTGATCACGGTAAGTGTGGTAAGTTTCAGCACCTAGCTAAGAGGTGAGAAAAATATTCCGTGTGTGTGTGGGGGTGGGGGGGGGGGGTTGACAAAGCAAGGCCTGGACAAGTCCCAAATCTTCCAGGTCAGATAGGGTTAATCAATTAAACATTTAGGCGTATTTATTTCGTTTATTCAGTAAGAGATACAGTTCCATGGAGGAGAATCAGATTGACTGCAGCATAATACAAATGTCTGGCATTGTTTCAGATCAGCCAGATCCCTTCTCCACATTTTTGTTAGGTATATAGTAGAAAATGAGAAGAAGCAAGCATAGCAATATAGATATAAAGTGTTCTAGATGGCACCTGGAGGCTACTAATAATAGCAATTTGTCAATGATGCTTCAAACAGAAGGCTATGTTAAGCTACTATGTCGAAAAAGCGTTTTCAATTATTTATTTGTTTGGAGAATTAATTGAAAAGGGCAAACCAAATTATCCGCATCGCTCCTATTTTAATTACGAAAATGTAATATAATGTCAAATTGACCACGAAATGAAAATCTATGGCCTTAGGCAACTCATCAGGAGTATGCTTCGAGAAGAAATGTTACTATATATAATGGAAATAATCAGGTACTTAAAGTACTGATGTCGGGTTTACTTGCATCAGAGGGGTTTATTAGTCCCATATTTGTGATCAAAAAAGGGAGAAAATCGTCCTCAGGAATATGAAATGGACCATTTTGTACAGCCTACATGCTGAGTTATATGACACGAAATAATGAAGGGCTGCAGATGCACGAAAACGAATTTATGGCGCACCAAAGTTGGTACATTGGCTTATTTTCTTATTTTTATGCACATTTCGGTGCAGATTTTCTTTTGTTACCTTTAGGACACCTTTAACCAAAACCAATTTTAGCTATTTTAAACACAAATAATTCTGAAATATTCGGTCTAAATATGATCTTGGGTTGAAGATGACATAATTTTGCAAAAGAAGAAATGTCGACTGTAAATGCACCGAAAGTGCCAAATAAGCCAATGCGGCAGCTTTGAACCACTGTAATTCTGGTTGTGTTTATCTGTGGACCTTGACTTATTCTTCATCTGATAATTCAGTATGTACACTGTAAGAAATTGTCAATTTGGCGCTTTTTAGACAAAAATTAACCCCACCAGCTGTGTGTATCAAAAACGCATTGAGGACGATTCCCTATCTAAAGCGAACACCACCTTTGTGATCTTACAACAAAGTTCGATGGATCGGTTGTCGATGGACCGTGGAGAATGACATCCCGCCGTAACAAATGATACCGGATAAAATAGATTGGAAAGGCAAATTTAAAAGAACTTGGAAACATAAAATTTACTGCGATAATGTCCCAATTATCACGTTCAATGCACAAGCTACCGTGCACTGCAAATGTGTATATGAATGCTGTAAGGGGCATGAATGCTGTAAGTGGCATCAAATGAGAACAGCCTCCGGGCAGGAGATCAAAACTACACATGTTCACATGTGCAGAAGAGAGAGAAAAAAAAAGTGATAACAGAGTAGGGTTTACCCTAGGTAAACCCGACAGAAATGCACATAAAACGGCATATCGGGTGACTCTTCTTGACTGCCATTTTGGATTTGCTCGTGTTGCTGTACATGCAACTAAATGATAAGTATTGAAGGTAAATAAAAGTAGCTCCAGTGCAATTAATGTGTATTTTAAGGTGAAAATGTACAGAAATTGGAAGAGAAACGTGAATATCAGATTACCTCCTATGGTCGCCATTTTGAATGTTTCATTTTAGTCAACATGGGGAAGATATGATCTGGAGTATCATACAGTATCATACTACTGGAAGGAGTTACATTAATTTCAGATGAGACATGATAGCCGCCATTTTGAATTTGCCCATTGTGATTCTCCCATATAGCACATAAACGACCCAGGGTAGTTCGAAATAATAGGTTATTGACCCTAGCTTGAACGTGATGAATTGCGGTAAGACGAAAGCTCCAAATTTAATGCCTCTCGACGATTTAGTGGAAAAAAATATCTGCAGACTCGCATTGCCACCTCACTGAATTCACCCAGGATCGATCTCCCCTTTGTACAGAATGTTACGTAAATAAACTCAAAATAGTTCCAATATGCTGAGCTATGAAATCACCAGATTAGATTTTTTTTTGCATTTTTCCGCTCTGAGTTACGTTAAGGCCCGTGAAAAAGTGAATTATGTCTACATGACTTCACAGGGCATCTGTGTCATCATGCATGACCTTAACGGTCAAACGTGAAAATATTGTCTGTTCGTATCTCAGATTTCCCTACCAGGCTCCAACACATAATGCGATGAAAGCATCTTTCATCCACTTTTCTTCAGTTTGCTGATCAACTATTAGTGAGTGCCCAAATATATAAAGCTCTGTGAGGAAAACTCTCTCGTGTCCAAAGTGCAAACAAGTGTTCTTCAATAGGTATTCAGCTTAGCTTCCAGAAAAACAAGGTCTACTAAATTTGGATGTGTGATGATTACCCGAGAATAACGCCTTCGGGTGTGACGGCAGTGAACATGATTATCATTTGAAAGTGAAACGACTGAAAGTGATTGCTATGTACTGTAAAAATGTCGAACGTTCACATCTTGCGAAAAAGTGAAAGTCAATTGCTCTAAACTTCTTTTATCCAAGTTTGAAAACGGTTGGATGTGCTCTTTCGACATTTTAGAGACATATTCTGAAGGGAGTGCCCTTTATATATAAAATATGACACCTCAAACCAAAATAATTTATGTGTATTCATTGTCACAATGCTTAGTGTTACAATCGGTTGAAAACTCATACTGGTTTGAGGTGTCATATTTCATTAAAAAAAAAATTGTGCGAATGCTCCGCGTGTATTCTACCAGTAACGTTATGTGTGCAAGTAAAAATGCCTTGATGCAGGCATCGTCGTAGTGCAGTAGTTAAGCAGCTCACTTTCGAAAGCAGAGTGACGTCCAGCTTGTTGAACTGTGAGTTCGAGTCACAGTTTGGATAAAAACATTTGTCTTCTTACTTTTTTATTGATTTGCATGATGTATCAGATTTGGATTTATTTATGTTAGGTGGAACAATCTCCAGTGATATTCAGGTAATAAAATATAGATATAACTGTGTATATTACTGCATGTTCTGCTACAACTTGACCTTGTAGCACACTCATGACTGGGGTTATTTTCACGCATCAGCAATACTTCCCAGGTTATAAAAAATGAGAGAAAGTGTATTTCTCTGAACTGTTCTCGTTACATATATGAATGATTATAATTCTCAATATGAACAGTAATGTACCATTTAAGGGATCGTTTCCATTATTCGTTTTTTCTTCAGTCGCGATTTTTCTTCAATTTTCTCGATTGAAAAACGATCATTCGTGAATCAGTCGCGAAGATATCGAGAAAAAAATGAGAAAAAACGATTGAACCTTTTCTGAAAAAAACCATTCTCTCGCGATATCGTTTTTGAATCGTTTACCCATGCGCGATCCGTTCTTGATCGCGAATCTTCAATCGCGAGAGAATCGTTTTTTTCAAGGTGCGAGAGAATCGTGAGGCGGAGTGATATCTGACACATACTGTATAAATGCGTAAGATAACCGGATAATATATATGATTCACGATCTATAGTCTCCTACAAGCCGAAGTAGGGCGTATGCTGGAAATATCTATACACATACCTGTACCATGCTTTCTGTGACGACCGCGCTCAGATTTACTCTGGCGAAGCGTAAATGACAAAATTACATGTTTATTTAATAAGGTCATGGGTGGATTTGAGTTCGTCGTTGATTGCATTATCAGAATGATTACGGCACAGATTGATAGAGGTGTGAATGGGCACATGGCGGATAACCCAGAACAGCTTAGCCCTCCAGCCGAGAATTTCTAATTAAGGTGAAAAATAGTGTAATTAAATATATGTATATTTTGTTATAGTAAAACATACATTAGGAAAGGGTATACATTCATGTTTTGGTACAATTTTTAAACTATTGAGATGTGAATAAGTTAAAAAAATCACCATCAAGTTAATTTTATTTATTATAAGAATATTCACGGCAGTGATTTCATATTTATATCAAATACATATCACAATGGTGATTGAATCGCATATAACGGTTGAATTCGCATATGTACAATACTTTTTATTTTAATTTTACATTTTGATAAATGAACTATGAATGATTCCAAAGGGAAGCTCAAGCTAGAAACCAACTGAATATTATATAATTTCATCTCTTACTGGATTAACCAAAAAAAATTCTCGTCCTAGTACGATCATCGGTTAAAGATTTCTTTTCTTTTTCTTCGCAAAACTAAAGATTTAAATGTGGGATTTGAAAATCTGTCGGACATACAAAGACGTTTTATATTCATATTTTATTGAATAAGCAGTCATTTCACATATAGTATCATACGCGGTGAGAGGCGTTATTTGATTCTTCAGCAACCAAGTCACGTGACCTGAATTATACAGGGCTTTTGAAACACATCTTCGCATGGTCAAGGTTTCCTTTTTAGCCAAATGCGAGACATTGATCATCTTGCCAAGCAAACCGCGTTCAGCCCACTTTCAGTGTTTTCCACACTGCGATTACCAGGCTTGTGGGATATTTGATGGTGAATGAATACGTGTATGTTCATCAAATTGTGAAAAATAATCAATAACATTATTTTCTTTGAATCATTTCTTTTATATATATATTTACCCTTTGTATTTATTAATTTTCACAATTTATTGAAAATATACGTATTCATCTACCATCAAATATCCCACAAGCCAGGCAACTGTGGGGTTTTGCACTAATAGACTCCCACTTAGGGAGCCACACAACAAGACTCCCACCCAGAGAGCTCCAGAAAAGATTAATTCACACAACCAAACAAACAAGCAAAAAAATAATGACAGTTGTGAAAAGTTTTACAAATAGCCCGTGCTATATATTAATAATTAAGTGCTTTCGAAGCCTTAAAAGCCCCGTATGACAATGTTATATTCAATACAGCGCCATCTATCTATACAAGGAAAATGGTGATCGTAGGACAAAAAAAACTACGCGAACAGCGAAAATCTGACGAATCAACTCAAAATATCAGCACACACAGATGCCAATAACGTTCACGAAAACTACTACACAAGAAATCTGGAATAATATCAGCTTTAAAACACAGAAATACTCAAAATAATAGACGAAATTGCAAGTGCAAATGACTCAATCTGGCCATATCCGGGCCTGTGTCCCATACAAAATATATGTAAATATAATAATTATAGTTATAATTATATGCATAACCATTATTCCTATGTATATATATATATATATATTTCAATTTCTTTCAATATCCCCATCGTATCTATATAACCGCCAACTGAACTGAAACACGCTATAGTTTTACACAAGGCAAAGAAGAATGGAAAAGGAAGAAGGAAAAATGATCGAACTTTATATAGTCTGACTGCAGTGTTTATGATACAGAAACTCGAACGTGTATGCGGATCAGTCAGGCTGAACCTTTAATACCGTACTACTTTCGGCTATAATCCTCAATCGTTTTTTTAATCGCTTATATTTTCTCGATTAAAAAACGATTGAATCGCGATATCGCTTTTTATTCGCGAGAATTTTCTCGATTGAAAAACGATTGCCAACAGAAAATAAAAACCATTCGAACAGCGATCGCGAATGAATCGTTTATTTTGAAGAAAAAAAACCCATTCCCTCGCGCCTTGGTAAATCGCGACTTCGAGAAAATTTGACGAAATAAACGATTCATTCGCGAACGATAATTGAAAACGGCGCCTAACAAGTCGAAATGGGAGTGTTGTCACAAGAATACGCGTTCAGGCTAGAACAGAAAATTATCTGGTTCACTGTTACAGTGGGTAAACGAAGGAGTGAATTTGAAGTCATCAGCGAGGGTGTATTATACCCTTGGTAGGCTTTCTTAGCAGAGTGTGGCATTCAGACAGAATCTCCTGCGTTCCTGAAATAGTGAAAAGGATTCAACGTCGCTTTTAACATTATTTCCGTCATATCGCGACGAACCAACTAAGCACCACCCAGCCAAGTTGCGTTCCTGTTGCCTCAACGAAGAAATCTTTGAAGCAACATGGTACCAGACACCCTATATCCACCCTATAACACACCTATAACACACTGAGGACACTTACATGGTGCATTAAAGACTAATATCACAGTGCTAGACATCACATTATTAGGTTCCTATTGCTTCTTCGCAAAATGTATTGAAGCAACAGGAACCCGTGCCCATCCAACTACCCGCCTGCGTTCCTGGATAACGCTTCCAAACAGCTTCAAACAAAGGAAGCAAATGCAGCCAGATTACTCACTAAAATCAGTTAGGTAGCCGAGAGCGACAAAGGACGAGTGAAGGATCGGATCTGCGATCTCAGTACCGGTATATGTATTGATATGCCCTCGGTCTCTTATTATGGTATCTACGTAAATGTCAAACTTGGCAGTCAGGCGTGTACAGAATACGAATGAGGGAGAGATATTCTACGTCAACATCGATTTGCAACATTGCAATTACGTATCTCCTTGAAAGAAGTTACTTTTGAAACAGGAATATCGTGTATGATTTGACATATTCGCACATTATTGAACTAAAAGGAGATTGAGAATAATGTAAGATACATTGAGGAATAACTAGTCGTTATTATTTTTGGAAAATGGGGGGAAAATGGAATTTGGACCGAAACAAATAATTCTGTATGACTGGCTTGCAAACGTTACTGTCGAGGAAACCTGTCTATCGAAAAACAGAACGTACCAAAAATAGCACAAAGTCGGCTGTGCATTTTACCTCAGTTGTTCCGGTCACGACGATAGAAAAACACACCCGAGTGTCCGAGAGAGTTATTCTCGGGTAACCACCACACATTCTTTCTCTTGAGGGGAGGGGGCTAATCTCAAAATCTAACACTTATATTAGCCCGTACTGTGCGCATAATGATTGCTCAAGCAGGAACATGGTTATTTGATCCATGGTCAACGCTTCAGAAAATCACAAACAACTAAGGTATAAACAACTTTACGCATCCTTGTTATTATAACCGGAGATTGCTGGTATCCACTGATATCTATGTACAATAAAACAAAATTCAACCGTTGTTGCGACAAAGAACAAGGTAGGCCTATGTGCACCAGGTGTAGGTACTGGTCGACATACGCCACTACCAAATGCAGTTGTCTACTCAGTCATTCAATATTCAGTCGTCTTCCAATAAAAAATGTCCGCGTCCATAATCAAAGGACCTAATTTACATAACATCGTTAATACCAAATTAAAAAAAAGTCATATTATACATAAACGTAAGATAGGTTCTTGCAAGAGAGAAGAGGTCCGCGGTTTTCAATGATACAGACTAGACATATCATTGGCCGGTATTTTTAATGGAATGAATTTTGCATTCGTTGAAATCCAAGATGGCGACCAAGCTGTTGATTGGAAAAAAAATGTTGCCAATGATATTTCAGGCGCAAAAGTACATGATGTACTACAAAAGTTATACAAATTGCTTATTGCAATTCATGACTTATTCCTTCTTATGCGTTTATTGTCCCCTAGTGAAACTAACTCACGTGAACAGAAGGTGGCTTGAGAGCGATCTGCAAAATAGCGTATCCAGATTTTTTCGTATCCAGATTGGCAGACACAACGTCTCGCATCACACTTGGTGCTGTCTTCGTAACAGGATCTCCCACCGCATAAGTGATCTACAAAGAAATATGCACTTAATTGATTGCTATGTCAGAGATATGACATATTTGAACGTTTTTACAGTCTTTAGCATTCAATTAACGCCTGAAATAAGAAATAGAGAAGGAGAGGAACTGATTTAAAATCTGAAAGATAAACCACCAGTTGGCGCAATCCACAGAGACGACAGGTCGAGAGTTCATGCTCGTGGACTCGTGCCAAGTGCTGTTTATTATGAAAATTTGAAAACAACTTCCAGTGTCTCTATTACGATTCGCACAATCGAAAACTGTATTTCAGAATTTCACCAATTTTGATAATACATGTATTCCTACGAAGTAGGCTCTCATTTGGAAATTATTCGGTAATGAGGGAGTGAGTGAGTGAATCCTTTCGTCAGCAAAATAAGGAGAACCGTTGACATTAGAGCCTTGATTTTTGGCATGAAGGTGCATTAGGGGACTGTTACCAGCAAGTTCTGAGCTAACATACTTTTGACGTAAGTTTCTGGTGATTTTTGTTAAAATTACTGGTGATTCTGCCTTGGGCAGTGCCCATCTTAACCCTATCTGGCTTGGGCTTTTTGGGACGTATACTGGCCTGAGGTTATTTTTCTTACGCCTTGAGCTAGGGAGCTGAAACTTTAATACCACACTATACCCATGGGTCAAGATCTACCAGAAAGTGTAAAAAATCCAAGATGGCCGCTTTGATGACGTCATAGCGACGTCATTTTCAAAAACGGCATTTTTTGGTCGATTTTTCGGTCGGATTTTTCCTATTTTTTAGCCCACCATCACCAGATGGTGGGCTGTTCAAATCGCTTTTCGTCCGCGGTCCGTCGTCAGTCGCCAGTCCGTAAACAATTCTTGTTATCGCGATTTCTCAGGAACTACTGCGTGGATCTTTCTGAAATTTGGTACACAGGTTCCCCTTGGGGTCTAGTTGTGCAAGATACCTTTTCTGGTTTCGAAAATCCAATATGGCCACCAGGCAGCCATATTGGATTACCTCATGAAACTTTGTTATCACGATTTCTCCCCTTACTGTCCAGAAGTGTCACACTTCATGTGAAGTGTGCCTAGAAGTGCCTCTGAAGAGTACACTGAAAAAGCACTTCAACAACAGAGAAAAATACTGGTACACTTCATAGGTACTTCATTAGAAAAAGGCAGTAGCCAAGGGACTCTTCAAAGACACTTCATGGGCTTTGTCAATTTCATAGCAAAAAATGAGGGACTCCAGAGACACTTCTGGGACTTGGTTATTGTTCGACATAATCCAAGGTACTCCTCAAAGACACTTCATGGACTTTGTCAGTTCTTCAGCAAAACTTGGGGGACTTTAGGGACACTTCTGAGACTTAGTTATTGTTCAGCATAATCTAAGGTACCGGGTGCTCCTCAAAGACACTTCTTGGACTTTGTCAGTTTTATAGCATAACTTGTATCTTATAGGACCCTATAAGATTCTGAAAAATCCTATAAGATTCTAAAAAATCCTATAAGATTCTGAAAAATTCTATAAGATTCTCAAAAAATCCTATGAAAACCCCATAAAAAATGCCTTGTTTCCCATCACCGCCCGCCCCGATTTTTCCGTCCGCCCAGATTTATTTTTCATTTTTTTAATTTTTTCTCACCTGCTTTGTTGGTGTTTCTTTTGGTATGAAAATAAGGCTGAACTGACTCTGGTTTGCACCAGCGACTGTTGACAACAGTGGTGTGGCATATATACGCGACAGTCTTACCTTGTGTGATTACCGGAGCCTTCACAGCAACTTGGTGTTTCTTTTGCGCGCCATTGGATGTTATGGTTATTAGATACTGTCCTGGATCGAAACTTCCTACTTGACTGTTTTGTGTGTGGAGATATTTATTTTCTGTTGAAGAACTTACGTTGTTCTATTCCTCAGTGATATAGTTTCATACCAGTGGACTTTGTGGTATGACTGCCCAAGATCATATTCATGATCGCCAATTCATGATCGTCATGTTCTCCATTTCGCGAGAATAGCTCAACTTATTGTTTCCTGCTGGAATAAAACGCCCACAGTTTTGTCTTTCAAATCACAATGATTCAGATTTTATCAATACCATCTTTCGCGTTCTGTCTACCTGCATAGGAATGGGGAGTTTGCGACTACGAAATCAGAATGAGATGACCTCACAAAAAGCAATATGCAGGAGGCGAGAATGGAAATACAAACGCCATGGGATTTCTGCCCATTTTAATATCCGATGTATTTATTCAATTTCTAGCAAGACCGTGTACAAAATGAAACTTTAAAATGAATTGAATATACCATTTTAGGACCAAATTAGACTATCACTATCTTAACATCAGTGAATTCTTCAATAAACTGAACCATTCCTATGCCCTTCTAAAAATAAAAAATAAAAAATAAAAAAGGACCGCCCGTCCGACTTTTTGAAAAGTCAGTGATGGGAAACAAGGCATTTTTTATGGGGCCTACGATTCTGAAAAATCCTATAAAATTCTAAAAAATCCTATAAGATTCCGAAAAATCCTATAAGATTCAACCAATGGGATTTCTAGATTATTGGAATTTTCCCACAAACTTTTACGGTAACATAACATTATAACATTACATAACATTATTGTAGTTATAGAGCTACATGTATACAAGTTCCAATGATCTTAATTAGCTCTGGGAATATCCCAGCTTAAAGTTGGCTGATTTGATTTCATTCAGTGACATCAAATCTCATTTCCATGAAACCACTAAACATCAGATTTGTACTTCACAGTTCAAAATAGCTGCAACTGTGTAAAATATTCACATGTGGTTACTGACATATTACTCAGAACTGTGAACCCTTTTTCGGATCTTTGACAGTGATCTGTAACATGGGTTCCCATTTGAATAAAATAAATATATTAATAATATCAGTCTCTCACATATTACTGTTATCAAAATAGTATATTAGATGAATAAATCTTGTTGAATTCAGATTTTATAATCAGTCCAAATCCATGATTTTATAGTAAAATTGGACAAAATGGGAAAATATTTTTAAAAGAATGTGTTCTAACATGTCAGCAACAAAAAATGTCCATTAAAGAATACTTTATATTATCCTCTTCATTATTATCAATTGTTTAAATATAATATATATATAATTTCTGTTTCTGATAGTCTTTCCTTTTAAATGTCTCATCAAAATGGGTGGAGTTATCTGCCCTTGAAAATTTAATTGACCACCGGGGGCGCCACCATCAACAACAACAACAATGGCTGACCTAAGTGCAAAAGTCAGGTGGATTTGTTCATGTTTAAGCTAGAAGTATGGAGGTTTGAAGAACTGTATTGCAGATGGTGATGAGTGCAGCTAGTGATATGGTAAGTAAAGTATAAATATAACTATAATTCTTCTTTTTTTCATAACTTAATAAGCAAAGAACTGAGCTGAAATGTACTTCACCTTATAATTGCAGTCAAATTTAATGGGTCATATAGCATGGCTTTCACAAAGAAATATCCATATCTCTGTCTCAATATCACTTTCAGATCTACCCAGGTTCATCAAGGCAGTGTATTGTTATGAGTGTGTGAATTGTCAGCTTGAAAACCCCAGGCTTGAGGACCTCATATGAAGATTGGCATGCACCCCTGAAGGAAATCCCATGAGGGTGAGATATTTTTATCACAAAACTGCTTGTATACTTCCTGTTCATGTCAAAACAGGGGGCTGGCGGGATGATAGCTCTAAAAAAATGATCTTGTTGTTTTGAACTGTTTATTGATTTATAAATTTATTGATTTTCGTTCCTTCCACAATTCCATACTAAATTGTTGACAAAATGGTAAAGAAATATGTTTTAAAATATATTGATAATAAAATGTTAGCATAACCTATTTTTGCTGTGATCAGAAAAAGTATAATCATGCTATGATTAGACTTTCAATCATTATAACAGGCTATATTTTCCTTGTCTATTGATTGCGTATTTCATATACCAAAGCTAAGGATCTTCACATACTTCAATTGTACATTCCTACCCACATCTTGAGAAATGAGAACATTTCATTTAAAAAATCTAAGAATACAATTTAGAGTTAATAAGCATTTATTTGTTATTTGAAAACCTGTATGGAGATTTAGTTGAAGCAGAAATTAACAAAGAAAAATTATAAAAATTCACATGATTGTTTCACTTCAATTCTAATGGCTTCTTACATTGTATATACTTTAATATTCCAGAATACAGCTGCTACAAGGAACTCGGCTCACTTCAAGCAGCCACTCGACTGACAGGAACTTTAATTTGCACACCTAGGTATGGTTGATGTGTGGTTGATATCTTCATAGTGTATATTGGTTAGAACGTCACACAAACTGTTTATCTCCCTTGTTGTATATCATGGAGTACTAAAGAAAGGATAAACATCTTTATCAATCTTTTGTAAATCGTACGGATGTGTTTCATTCTTTACCTATCAACCTATCCAATCATCCTGAGTGTATTAAAAAAAAGAGAAGAACTGGATTGCATGTCATATGGAACCATATATACAATTGATCAGGTTTTAATTATATGCATGTATTTCTCGCAACAGGTCAAGAAGTCCACAATTCAGACTGGTGGGTTTCAGCAATGGTTGGATTACATCCAAGTGGACCTCCGGGCAACTAAACCAAACTATCCTTCGAAAGATCTGCTGCTTCAAGTTCAAGTTGGATAAGAAGACTGTCACCCTTGAATAATAATAATACTAATACTGCAATAAATTCTCATACCAAAGACTGCATGTAAAATACATACATAGTACTGTGCTGTATGTTGTCTCAAGGATTTGTCCTAGCGGTTATATAAATTACACATTTCTTGTTAAGAACCACCAGGTTTATTGTAAATATTTTATGATGTACTGTTTTGTCTCACTCCCCGTGCTTTCTCTAACTAAAACGTTCTGTGCTCAAATATATATTTGTGTCTTCTTTTCCGGGAAAGTAAATATCTCGTGGCTACATACCTTTCATTACACGAATTTGCTATGATACTAATAAGGTACTTCAAGAGCACTTCAGAAGTGCATATGAAAGGCATCCTTCTGTAGAAGTGTGGATGAAGTGCCTTGCCATATAAGGACATTGAAGTGCCTCATATATTCTAATTAGGTACTTCAAGAGCACTTCAGAAGTGCCTTTGAAGGTTACCCTTCTGTGGAAGGGTGGATGAAGTGCCTTTGCAGTACCTTATTAACATATTTGAGGCACTCTCCAAAAGTACTCCCAAGTGACTTCATTGCGACTTCAATGCCCTTATATGGCATTGCCACAAAACAATACCCACACTGCAAGCACACTTCTGACTCCGAGCGTTGCACTTCAAGGTTAAAATATGACCACACTTTAAAGTTACTTCAAAGTTACTTCAAAGACACTTCTGGACAGTAAGGGTCATCAACTACTGCATGGATCGTTCTCAAATTTGGTACACAGGTTCCCCTTGGGGTCTAATTGTGCAAGATACCTTTTCCGGTTCGATTCGAAAATCCAATATGACCACCAGGCAGCCATCTTGGATTTCCTCATGAAACTTTATCGTCATTTCTCAGGAAGTACTGCATGGAGCTTTCTCAAATTTGGTACACAGGTTCCACTTGGGGTCTAGTTGTGCAAGATACCTTTTCTGATCCGATTCGAAAATCCAATATGGCCACCAGGCGCCCATCTTGGACTTCCCAATGAAACTTTGTTATCGTGATTTCTCAAGAAGTACTGCATGGATCTTCCTCAAATTTGGTACACAGATTTCCCTTGTTGCCCAGTTGTGGGCCGATTCGAAAATCCAATATGGCCACCAGGTGGCCATCTTGAATTTCCCCTTGAAACGTTGTTATCGTGAATTCTCAGGAAATATTTCATGGATCTTTCTGAAATTTGGTACACAAGTCTCACATGGGGCATAGTTGTGCAAGATAACTTTTTGAACCGATTCGAAAATCCAAGTTACGCTTCAAATTAATACGGTATTCCCGAGTTGTGACGTTGCATCACAAGAGTCGGCGGATCAAACGGTGGGGCATATTCTATATATTGACTATAGAGAATATCCATACCTTCCATATCAAGGATTTCCTCAAATTTTAAATCAGTTTTCTATAGTCCATACAGTTGCAAGTCGGCTACATGAAGGGACGCCACTCTTGTGACACAACGTCACAACTCGAGAACTGTAGACTATTGCATGTTTCGATCAAAGGGAGATAATCAGGATTCAGACACTTTCGAAGTTTCAACATTACTGCACGGACCGGATCCCTTCAGTATTAAGTATTGTACCATCTTACTATTTTCGAGTCTTACGGAAGAGCTTGATGCTAAAGGTCACATACCGTACAGACATGTATCCACATGGGATTTCTCGACTCTCTATACTACAATCCCTCATCAGGACCTTATTGACCGTCTAAGTTCATTAATAGTATCTGTGTTCAAGAAAACTGATCGTAGATATATTAATGTCGGAAGCCATAAGGCATTCTTTAGCTCGACTACATACAAGAGATATCATTCATGGGATGTTTCTTTGTTTATAGAGTTGCTTGAATTTCTCATTAAAAATATCTATGTGAAATTTGGCAACACAATATATCAGCAGCATATAGGTATTCCAATGGGTACTAATTGTGCACCCCTGTTGGCTGACCTGTATCTGTTCTCTTATGAATATGACTATATGCAGGCGCTTTCAAAACCGATCCATTCAAAGCCCGTTCCTTCTCATTCACCAAACGCTATATAGACGATCTTCTCGCTGTGGATAATCGCTATATAAATGACGCAGTGAAGGATATATATCCACCTTCACTGGATTTGAAGGAAACTACAGATAGCCCTACATGCACATCTTATTTAGATCTCTATCTCTATAAAAATGAAGCGGGCATTCTCTCTCGTCGACTTTATGACAAAAGAGATGATTACAATTTCGACATCGTAAACTATCCCTTTCTGGATAGTAATATTCCAGTGGGACCTGCATATGGCGTATACATATCTCGCTTAGTAGCATTTGCTAGATCCTGTGTTAAATGTGACGATTTTAATCAACGTCACAAAACATTGTTGCAGAAACTTATAAAACAGGGCTATTCCACCAAGCGCCTCCACTCAAAGTTTCTCAAATTTGGCGATACATATCGCATGCTGATAGCAAAATACGAACGTAGCGTGCAAGATCTATGGCGCTACGTTTCGTAACTTGTGTCTAATTCCGCTTAACCCGGGGCGGCTAGGGCCGTATGAACCCATGTACTTCAAGATCCTCATGGTACTCATATGAACAGTCACAATCAAAGCGTGACTGAGATACATCTTTTTTTTAGATGACGATTCTATAACGAATATTATGGATTAAGAATACTGATCAGCGATACGGATTTGATATTTTGGAACATCATGATGTCTTGCCGGCATCATTGAAAACTGTTGACCGCTTCTCTCTTGCAGGAAACAAGCCTATGTTTATGTATACTATGATTGTCTTTTTGAATTTGGTGTTAATACTGTTATGTGGAAAATGGAATAGGTCTTTGGATTATGGACGCGGATATTCTCTAATGGACGACGGCTGGATTATGGCGCAACGGACTAGACGCTTGTAATTGTACCATCTTACTATTTTTCTTAAATATATTCTTAAGATAGATATCTCAAACTAGCCCAGTAAATAGAACAGAATTAGCATTCGTTCCTAATTATAAAATCTTAAGTATGTTTCATAGCTCATGCCAAAGTGTCAAAGAGATTTGTCTTCGCTTCCAGTACCCAATGATGACATGTGCAAAAAAATAAATAAAATAAAAATACTACAAAACGAAGACGAAGGATCCTCCGTACATATACATTCACTTTCAGACTAACTTTGCTCATTTCTCTTGTACTATAACAACCGACATAACAACCGACATAAACTTAGAAAGATTATATCTTGGTGTTTTCCAGTGTCCCTTTTCCGATCTTTTTCGCTCAGATTCGAAATTCTGTAAACAAAATTACAAATCAATCATTCGTTCGTAGTAACAATGGACAAAAACATCCTCTTGTTATTAGCTTACAATTATCGGACAATACTGGGCGCCAAGATCCTTCAGGATCTCTCGTTTATTTATGCAATTTCTCCTCAAAAACTGCATGATAAATTAGTAAATATTTAATGTTAATTATATAAATATTAATAAATAAAATAGTTTTGCCCACTTTTCGTCGCGGAAAAGCAGAAATTTTGAAGAAATATGGCAAAAACGTCACTTTTCTGGTACCCCACGTGGCCGCCATGTTGATTTACCCATGATCCTCTGTTCGGGTGGTTATCCAAATAGACTCAACATGGCCCCAATACGATAAACTATCAAGTCACGGAGTTTCACCTCTCCATTTTTTTTTGTTCCGGAGATAGCGCAGGAAGTTTCGTAGGGGAGAGGGGCATTTCGCCCCCCCCCCTGAGGCCAGTTAGGGTTAATATAGGCAGGATTTCGACTGGTGGGGGGTGGTGGGGGTGGGGGTATTTCCAAGAGTTCAGTTTGCGTCGGAGTCTTAATGCCTACCCTACCTCGTAGGTCATGTGACGTTAGTCACACTGCCATGTGTCAACATTGATCAAACAATTTCTGAATGAGTTGTCACTTCCCACAACTGGTAACTGCAAACATCGTTGCAAAATGTTGCTGAGTATATCAAGCAGGCGCTCACTATAGCTTGAAATGCCACTCTCGGCACAATTCTATAACATGGATCATGACATAACATTTCAAAGTCATTTACACATCATGATGCAGGAAAGGCATGCCCTCTCCGGGAGGGAATTTCATTCGGGGATACCATGAACCGGTTGTGTTGAAAGGTTATATGGCGTGGTGGGCAGGTAAGCAAAGATGACAGTTGAAGATTTGTCCAAATTTTGGAAAATATGGCGCGGTGGTGAACATACAACGTGTTGAATATTACATACTCCAAGCATTGCTACAATCAGCTTAGTGATCGGCGGGGGTGTTAGTCTATGCAGTTTAAATGAACAACAAAGAGTGGCCTTCTTAAGACGTCTGATGGTCAGGGCCTTTCGCAGATAGTGGATATCTGAACACGAATGCTTTCTTTATATCACTTCGTACATTTCTCTTTTTTTCTTCAATTCTTAATTTTGCAAGCACCATGGTTTAACACAAAATATAAAAAAGTAAAAATTACAAAAATGTATATATACAAGTTCGACTATTTATATCAATTCATAGATTCTTCCTGACGGCTAAATTATTCGTTCTCTGGAAGATTATTTGACGACCAATTTATTCTTTCTTTCTCAAAAACTATTTCCTAATTATATACATGTATGCTCAGTGGCGGGCTATACGCCATACTAAATATCATTTCTTTATTTTCATATGTACTCCGTATAATATTGTAATTTCTTTATATCAGTTCATAAATCCTATACACTTATATGTATATGTGCGGAACGCATGTCTACGAGAGGCTCGCATTGTTGTTGTTGTTCTTCTTCTGATGATATTTTGAAATACGCATGCGCTGAAAGAGTGTGATCTCTGCCACACTTTTTACTTTGGAATGTATTTGCAACTTCTCTGAGATATTCGGTGGAATGAATTATTGCTTCGTTGATTTTCGTTCAGATGTCAATTCTCTCAAGTCAAGACAAATGAGACTATTTTCATCTGCCGTTCAGTCGCTTAAAAGCTGACGATCGACACATCTTCAGACATTTGCACTGAGTAGAATGCATATACGTTTTAAGATCCTTGAATCGCTTATGTACCAAGGAATATGAGCCGCATCCTTGTCAGTGGTTCAACTAATTTGCATACAGTCATATGCGACAGTCTAACTACGTAGAAAGATAAGTTGACTACTTCTAGTAATCATTTTATCTACCCAATCTAGATGATTTACAAATTGGTAAGAGCGGACAAGTAACGCATTGTCATTACGATTAATAATGAATAATACTTGGTATCAAATTATAGATCATGCATCATAAAAGCAAACGAAGCAATTACGTTTCAGAAGTAAATGGAACAACTCAACAACTTTCGCCGAATAAAGATGTTAACTGATAGAAATGACAGTTTGGTATGATGTTTTAAGCTTTAGCCCCAAACAATCCACATATATGGAAATATGTTTTGAAAGGAAGAATAAATCAACCCTCTGTGGGAATCGAAATGATGATCCTGCAATCCCTGGAGTTGAACTTACCGTCTTAGCTATGCCGACTCATTGATAACACTCAAAACTTACTTTATAATATAGTAGATGAGCGGCGATTTGCAAAAAACGCCTTATTTTAGGAGTAAAATGCACCCCCCCCCGTACACACGGCCACATACTATATCATTTGAAAGCTTATTTAATGTACTTTTTTGTTAGACGGCATGTGGTCTTTAAATATTTTGCCATAAGGTAAAAAGACAATTCAAACGAACCACAATCGAGTATTATCGTCACGAAAAAAAAAAGGGGTGGGCTTGCTTCAGTGTTAATAACTTTATTCATTTTACATCAATGCACAGTAGTGGGGTAGCAATTTTCTCTCCATTAAACAGGGAATCGATTGATAACAGTTGTGTTAAGCTATCTTGAATCATGACGTCAATCGGGGGTTTTCCCCAAATTCCTGATGCAATATTTTCTAAATACACAATTATTTTTTTCTTTACTAAGTTCTTCAATGTAATGAAATTCACATAATTGTGTCAAGTTATTACCACCGGTATTGTGTATCATTGCATGAAAAGTACAGGCTATATAAGGTTTCTCATTACCATAGAGAATAGAATATGTGAACAGGAAGTATCTGTCAAAATTATACATTTTCAATGTCTGCTAACTGTTTATCTAAGATTGTCAAACATCTGACATTAGCAATACTTGATAAAAATGTTTTATGACTTTATATGTATATTTCAATGATTTCCTTTACCTCTTGTTAATTTGAAAGTAATATCAAAGGTTATCTTGATTATCGTTGTGGGTGGGGTTGGGG
>JAVTVY010051588.1:0-26481 GCA_036873755.1 Hanleya hanleyi | reverse complement strand
AACAGATACAGGTTAGCCAACAGGGGTGCACAATTAGTACCCATTGAATACCTATATGCTGCTGATATATTGTGTTGCCAAATTTCACATAGATATTTTTAATGAGAAATTCAAGCAACTCTATAAACAAAGAAACATCCCATGAATGATATCTCTTGTATGTAGTCGAGCTAAAGAATGCTTTATGGCTTCCGACATTAATATATCTACGATCAGCTTTCTTGAACACAGATACTATTAATGAACTTATACGGTCAATAAGGTCCTGATGCGGGATTGTAGTATAGAGAGTCGAGAAATCCCATGTGGATACATGTCTGTACGGTGTGTGACCTTTAGCATCAAGTTCCTCCGTAAGACATTTTGAGTTTTTCAATATCCACATACATTCAACGCCAAAGGTCTTAGAAATAGTGGCGCAATATCTTTCCCAAAATGCTTTTACCTCCTGAAGGGCCCTCGTCAATAGGGTTGACAGAAGCTTGGTGGTGCAGCTTCTAGAACCAGCTATGAATCTAGCGTTGTATGGTGATTTATGCATTTTGGGAGTCCAGTATATTTTTGGTATGTCGTTATGATTGGTTGGAAGACAAATACCTCTTTCCCTGAGAAACTTTTTGTGATTGTTAAATAAATCTTCCAGAGTAATTCAGTTTGGGAATAAGTAGACGTATTTGATGAAGATATGTCTACACTCAATTCTTTAACCAGCACCTGGTAATAGTAATATTTACATATGAATATTATATTATTCGGAGCTTTGTCTGCTGGTACTATGACGAATTTACTCTGGAGATTTGCTAGAACTTCTTGCGAATTGAGGTTTCTCAGTACTTGTTTTGCTTGGGGAAGAGTACTTCTGTCAATACGGCGGATTGTTTCAACGACCTTGCTCTTGGTGAGGTCAAGCCAATCAGCGAGTACTGTAGGTTCAACTGTTTCTCGCTTAGACCAATCAATAACGTACTGTTCTAATGCAGACAGGACTATCTTCTGGTCGGCCTTCAGATTTATTTTTCTTGGCTCTCTATATTTAGGTCCTTTCATCAGGAGTAATTTCAGATCCTTATCATAGATTTTGTCGGTGCTTAGAATCTACATGGTTTTCAATTCTGACAACAGGATTTTATTCATCCACACCAGATTTGAGGTTCCATCGAGTCCGTGTTGAGCACGTAAGCAGCAGGATACAACGGTCTAATGGAAACACATCTCGGGCAAACACCCCTTGAAACACTGTCCGTGTCCACGGATCGTTTCCCAGCACGGTGGTAATCTGCTCTGTATCCATGTTAAGTGGCGTAATCACACAGGACGTTACGGCTTTTATCGATTTGAATAATGTTGTCAAACTCAGCGTAGCAAATCACATTGATGGTTCGGGGTAAAGGTGTCCCGAAATGGAGTTCCAAGCGTAAGTTGCCTTTCTTGACGAGACTTATTGATGATCGTTGTCTAAGGTGGGCGTGAGATCGAAACAGAACAATGTGTACCCTTTGCCGAAATCGTCTCTACTGATCATATTTCCTTCGTCTTGGTTGATTTGACCGGTTGTTGCAAAGAGGTTCACATAGCTCCGGATGTAATTGACCGTTCCGAACTGGGTTGTAAGGGCCGTGTCGGTACCTGTTGTCCGTCCACATGTAGGGCCACGGAATTGATTTAGAACGCTTTTAGGTTGAACAGATTCCTAGAGATAGCACCATTATAACTGGTATTGTCTACGCAGGCTAGGGTTAAAAATCCCCCAGGAACAGGTTTTCTTGGTTGGCAATCATATTTCCTTTAGGGACGGAAAAGACCTTGGTCTGTGCTCACCGAATCGGGTACTGGGCTGGGTTTTTTTCTCCAAGGCTTTGATGTGCGTCAACTGTACACCTGGGCTCGGTTTCACTTTGCGTACAAACAGACTGGCCTCTTGGTTCTGCAACCGTAGGAACGGAGGTGTGGGATCCAGAGAGACGTGTTTTATAGACTTTTATACACCTACATAGAAGTACCCGGATGTTACACAGCCCCCGGATGGACGCGCGGACGTCAACGACTGTACAAGAACAAGGATGTTCACGAATGTTCCAGGGGAAAACCCCGGTGCTTCCCGATTGGCTGATTTATCGACCACTCATTGGTTCTCTTTTGTCGACCGCTGATTGACCCAAATTGAAATGTCCATCCTTCCCAGGTTAATCTAGAATCCCACCAAGCTCGTAATGACCTCCACCACCCCGTCACGCCACTTGGCGGATGCAAGAGTTACCTCCCCCGGCGAACTTACGGTTAGCCGTCCTTTTTATACTACTATGGTGTATCACTAGACCGGGGAAAATCCTGCGATATGATTGGCCAATTCAAGACTCCTGTCCATCCCTGTCTGGTGCACCGGACGCGCTTGCGCAGTCGACTCATAGGGCGAATAGGGCCCCGGAGTATTGTTCAGTGAAATCCGCATGCCTCTCATCCCACTGGTTCCTCGTATCCCACTCCACATATTTTGCGCAGGCGCACTTCACCCTGCGCATACGGAGTCGAATCGTTTTACGCTAGGGCGAATGCCTGGCCTGAGAGCTCCTGTTTAATCCAATATGACCTGGGCGATTTGGGGTGTACCGCAGCCTGGGGAGGAGCTTAAAGTGCACCTCCGCCCCCACCTCCATATATTTTCAATATCCCTGAGTCTAGAGTGCTGAAACTCACCACACTGTACCTTTGAGTCAAGCTCTACTCGAAAATGTAAAACAAAAATCCAAGATGGCCTTCATGATGACATCAATATGAGGTCATATTCGCTGCAACCATTTTTCTATTTGTGGGTCGATTTTTCTAAAGTTTTATTTTTCGATTTTTCTTTTGAAAAACTACTAAATATAACAAGAGAATAATTAGCTTCGCCTAAATAAAATACTTTCTAGTAATGTAGGCCAGAAAAAAAAGTGCAAAGAAATGGACAGAAAAGACTGAAAAAACGACTTTCTGGGATACCACATGACGGCATGATCATCTGCACAAGGGGATACGCAAATGGCCTCAAAATGCTCCCAATATGATAAGCTAGAAAGTGTCAGCCCCCTCGGTTTCGTCGTTTTGGAGCAGAATAGAACATTTCACCCAGGCCAGGTAGGATAAATGACACTCTCATGTCTCTCATCCCACTGGTTCTCCATACTTTGTGCGCTTTCGCACTCGATCCCACGCATGCTCAGTCGATCCATTTACCTCTCGGTTGAATACCTGAATGTCCAGGGGCTCTCGAATAGTGAAAACCTCCTGTCTCTCTCTCCACTGGTCCTCCATATCGCCCTCCCCATCTACTTATTCGACTCGATTTTCGCTTTCTATACTACTATACGGCCCAATAATCGCAATAAGTCGACTTAATAAAAGTCGACTTGTTGCAAAATAGCTACACAAGACGACATTTGGTAAGACGACTTGACGCAACAATTTTTAGTAATCGACTTCAACCAAGTCGAGTTGCCGCAAAGTCGACTTTTGCTAAGTCGACTTGTTGCGAAATACTAATACAAGTCGACTTGTTGTAAGTCGACTTGTTGCAAAATAGCTACACAAGACGACATTTGGTAAAACGACTTGACGCAACAATTTTTAGTTGTCGACGTCAACCAAGTCGAGTTGCTGCAAAGTCGACTTTTGATAAGCCGACTTGATGCGAAATACTAATAAAAGTCGACTTGTTGTAAGTCGACTTGTTGCAAAATAGCTACACAAGACGGCATTTGGCAAGGCGACTTGACGCAACAATTTTTAGTTGTCGACTTCAATCAAGTCGAGTTGTCGCAAAGTCGACTTTTGATAAGCCGACTTGATGCGAAATACTAAGACAAGTCGACTTGTTGCGAGTCGACTTGTTGCAAAATAGCTACACAAGTCGATCTCAATGAAGTCGACTTGTCCCAAAGTTGACTTTTGATAAGACGACTTGTTGGGAAATACTCATACAAGTCGACTTGTGATTAGTCGACTTGTCGCAAAATGACTGCACAAGTCGGCATTTTATAAGTCGACTTGTTGCGAAATAACTGCGATGTTCGACTTGTGCAAAATCGACTTTTTAATCGATAACGAAAAGTCGACATGACGAAAGTCGACTTGCAAACAAGTCGAGGTGTGGAAAGTCGACTTGTTGCGAGAAAACACAACAAGTAAACTTTTGGTATGTCGACTTGTTGAAATTAAAGCGTCAAGTCGATAAGAACAAGTCGACTTGCCCCAAAGAAACGGGGCAAGTCGCCATGTTGTCAAGTCGATAAGTCGCGAGTCGTCTCACCAACTCGTGACCCTAATGCGTTTCCGTAAATATACGCTTCCGTAATCTCGTTCTCGTGAAAAACAGAATATGTCGACTTATGAAAAGTCGACTTGTCCTCATCATCATCATAAGTCGACTTATGTTTGTCGACTTATTCACTTTTATCACGAAAGATTGCGTTATTTATGGCGACTTAGCGTCTTAAAACTACAAAAGTCGACTTACGCAAAGTTGACAAAGCTAGTTAAAGAAGGTAAGTCGACTTGACAAAAGTCGACTTATTTTGCAACATGACAAGGCGACTTTTACTAAGTCGACTTATTGCTAGTATCGCGACAAGTCGACGTTATTAAGTCGACTTATTGCGTTTATTACAACAAGTCGACTTTTGAAAAGGCGACATAGCTTTATAAAGTGACCAAGTCGTCTTTAGGCATATCGACTTGTTGTCTTTTAAGACGTCAAGTCGACTTAATAAAAGTCGACTTGTCGCGATTTTTGCGAAAAGCCGTCTTTTGTTAAGTCGACTTATTGCGATTACTGCGTCATGTCAACTTTTATTAAATCGACCTATTGCGGCGAAGCAATCAACCCAGAACCAAACATCCATAGAGGCTCATGCTGTTGTTTTGGCCATAGCTCGGATGATAGCAGAGGCAGGTAGTAATCTTGGCTATCGAAGTGTATGGCAACGACTGAAGATACAGTTTGGCATATCTCTTTCACACGAAACGGTTCGATTGACCCTTCGCTACCCGAATCCAGAAGGCGTGAAAGCACGACAGTGTCGAAGGTTGAGACGTAGGATGTACGAAAACAAAGGTCCCAACCATGTTATTCACATCGACGGGTATGATAAACTGAAACCGTATGGCATATGTATTCACGCTGCCATAGGTATTCCAGAAAGATTATTTGGCTGAAGGCCTGTCCTTCGAACGGAAATCAGCGCTATATCGCAAGGTATTTTATGGACTACATACAAGAAATTAACGCAGTGCCACAGACCGTGAGAGCTGACCGCGGGACCGAAAATTGTTTGGTGCATGACATACAGAGATCATTGCGGTATTATCACAATGACAATGGAGCGAGAACCACCTATTTCCTGTATGGCAGATCTGTAAATAATCAGCGGATCGAGTGCCTGTGGGCTATATTAAGGGGGATGGTAGCTGGCTTCTGGATCAACTTCTTCCGAGACTTGCATGATTCCGGGCGTTTCGATGATTCCGATCCCACTCATGTGGACTGTATACGGTTCTGTTTCCTTTCTCTAATCCAGAAACAGCTGGATGATGCTGTACTCCATTGGAATGTTCACCCTATCGGGACCCAAAGCAACACGACATGCCCCTGTGGAAGGCCGGACATTATCTACACACTGCCTCAAGCATTTGGAGGTCAAGAATGTAAGCTCCCGTTATTATTCGACGAGGATGACGTAGCTCGAGTGAAAGAAAACTGGACAGATGACACCCCAAACAGAGGATGCTCAGTGGATTTTCTACGGTTTGCAGATATCGCTCTGGAAGGCGACACTGGAACGCCGGCATCGCCGGAGGAAGGACTCCAGACGTATATGAAGCTCATCGACAGAATCAATCAGATTTGAATTGTTCTTTGGAGGTATGTATATTTGAAAAGATGTTTCATATAATCAGGATACTGCCCATTTAATTATTTATATACTACTAGACTTTTCTTGAATTTAACTCTTTAAAAAAATTGTTTGCCAGTTGTGTGGAAAGGTATTCTGATGGCACAGTGAGTTTCACTCCACGGATCAGACTGGCAGCTATTTTTTTTTTGAAGTTTATGAACCCTTCCAAGAAGATGCAATGAACAGTTGTCCATACACTTAAACAAAACTCTCTATGCGGTAAAATATACTCATTATAATATGTTCATCTCGTTTCTATATGTGTTAGATGCTATAAAAAGTCTTTTATTATTCAATATAATTACTGTAATAAATAGTGCATTTCACCGTTTTGTTTTGCAGGTTTCCTTCAGAGAGCAAGCTGAAACAACACTCTGCGTCCCAACTGCAGGCAACTTATTACAAAAGTATCAACACGATACATCTCAGAAATTATTGATATAGTTGATATTAATCTATGGAAAGATGCAAGAGTGTACGTGTACTCCTATTCAGCATGGGTGCAATATGGAAAAAATGGTAACCCTGTATATAATCATCATGCGATACATCTGAGGTATATAATCATCATGTGATACATCTGGGATGTGTAATCATCATGTGATACATCTGAGATATATAATTATCATGTGATACATCTGAGGTGTATAATCATCATGTGATACATCCGAGGTGTATAATTATCATGTGATACATCTGAGATGTATAATCATCATGTGGTAGATCTGAGGTGTATAATCATCATGTGATACATCTGAGATGCATAATCAGCATGTGATACATCTGAGACGTATAATCATCATGTGATACATCTGAGGTGAATAATCATCATGTGATACATCTGAGATGTATAATCATCATGTGATAGATCTGAGGTGTATAATCATCATGTGATACATCTGAGATGTATAATCATCATGTGATACATCTGAGACGTATGATCGTCATGTGATACATCTGAGGTGTATAATCATCATGGGATACATCTGGGATATATAATTATGTGATACATCTCTGGAGTATAATCATCATGTGATACATCTGAGATGTATAATCTTCATGTGATACATCTGAGATGTATAATCAGCATTTGATACATCTGACGTATATAATCTTCATGTGAAACATCTGAGATGTATAATCAGCATGTGATACATCTGAGATGTATAATCAGCATTTGATACATCTGACGTATATAATCTTCATGTGAAACATTTGAGATGTATAATCAGCATGTGATACATCTGACGTATATAATCTTCATGTGAAACATCTGAGATGTATAATCAGCATGCGATACATCTGATGTGTGTAACCATCATCTGATACATCTGAGATATATAATTATCGTGTGATACATCTGAGGTATATAATTATGTGATACAACTGAGGTCTGTAATGATCTTGTGGTACATCTGAGATGTATAATTATCATGCGATACATCTGTGTTAAATAATTATGGGATACGTCTGAGGTATACAATCATAATGTGAAACATCTGAGGTAAATAATTATGTGATACATCTGAGGTATACGATCATAATGCGATACATTTAAGGTGTATAATTATCATGTGATACATCTGAGGTAAATAATTATGGGATACATCTGAGGTATACAATCATAATGTGAAACATCTGAGGTAAATAATTATGTGATACATCTGAAGTATACAATCATAATGTGATACATCTGAGGTGTATTGATTACTATGTGATGCTTTTGAGGTATACACGTATGTGATACATCTGAGGTGTATAATTATCATGTGATACATCTGAGGTATACAATTATGTGATACAGCTGAGGTATACAATCATAATGTGATACATCTGAGGTGTATAATTATCATGTGATACATCTGAGGTATACAATTATGTGATACAGCTGAGGTATACTATCATAATGTGATACATCTGAGGTATATAATTGTCATGTGACACATCTGAGGTATATAATTATGTGATACAGCTGAGGTGTGTAATTATTTTGTGATACATCAGAGATGTATAATTATCATGCGATACATCTGACAGATTGTTGATGTAGTTGGTCGTAATGTATTAAAGGATATAACAGTGTACATGTACATCATCAGTTCATTATGAACAAAGTGGGAACCCTGAATAAGCATGTGATATATCGAGATTTATTTAATTGGATGATACCTAACTGTGTAATTTGCATGAATATTCAGATGGAGTTTACAGTAATGTATGACATTCAGTTACCATTTTTTGTAGCTGTAAATAAATATATGCATCTTAATTTGAGAATGGCATCTATGTGTTTGTTCATCCACCGGGAAGAGTCTTGGACTCGAATTGCGTGTATAACTTCCGTGTCGTTATTCGGTATATATTTACTTATTCGTTTATGGAGTTAGTGTTGAGAAAAACTCTAAAAGTGCTCTATTGATCCATTCTATTATGCGCTAGCAAAGGTTACCTACTAGTGGAGCAAAAGTTTGAATTGAGCTGTTCAATACCCTTTTCACGCACATGTAAAATGGTGTCATGTAATTGCTTTTCTTCTACCATAAAGTTCTCCTATGTATTTCCCAGCCCATTGGTTTTTATTTTATTTTGAACAACCTCAAACTTTACACCGACATCTGATCGATCCATCTGTTTAAATGTTTAAGTTACATACCGGTAGTATCGTGGATAAGAATTCAGAGATACATGTATCAATGCAGAAGAGACGTAACCAGTCAGCTTTCTTCGTTGTCTCTTTTGCCAAGAACATATTGTAAATACAACGGCAATCAGTGTTGTAATAGGCGTGATGGTACGGAAGCCTGTTAATTAGTGCCACTTGAAAGTAAATGTTTCACATGCCTTTTCACATAGCTATCTCGTAATTACGACATAGCGAAAAAGCACTTGAAACACGACGAAATATACTACTAATAAATCATAAACATACCTATGCATATCATAGTAGTAGGAAAAGGTGAAATTGCCTATGATTTGTGGCGCGCTCATTTCCGGTTGTGTGGTGCACTGCCCTCAACCAATCAGAAGCGAATATGTTGACCCGGCGCATTATGGGAATTGTCCAAGAAGTCAGCGATTCCGGTCACGTAACGAAAGTCCGGTGTCGAATACTGAAACTTGTATGGGATCCTATTAGGCTAAAGCGCCTACGGTGAGGTCACGTCATACAGGGAATCCGTAGGGCGAGGGACATAGGGTTTCACTGTTGGGTGTACCCTGGAGTCCGGTATTCACCCCGCAGTAGCATGAACCAAATGCTCATGCGCCCAGAGTAGTATAGAAAGCGCAAATGAGTAGATAGGTGTGACGCGCGATAGGGAGAACCAATGGAGCGAGCGACAGGAGGGTTTCCCCAAACGTCATCCCTTAGGTCAGGCTTTCACCATGGAATAAATTGTGCTGACTGCGCATGCGTGAGGTCGAGTACGCATGCGCACCATTTCTGGAACATTATAGAGAGAACCAATAGGGTGACATACCTGGGGATTTTACTAAACGACATCCCTTAGGACCAGGCATTCGTCCTAGAGTAAAATGGACAGTTTTCGCACACACGTCACCTCATGACTCTCTCGGAAGTAACGTGTGTGCGAAGTTAATTCTTTACAGCGTGTGCACGTCACCAGAAGTCTGTATGCGTGTGAGTAAATCAGCTCACGTCTGGTGACCTCACGTCCGGTTATATGCTTAGAGATAATTCTCGCGAGACTTGGACCAAGATGCGAGAATTTTGTTATATTTGATATGCGCAACTTGAGGATTTCCACCGATCAATGAAAATCCCGGATGTCAAATCTGAACTCACTAATCAAAAGTCAAAACAGTCAACATTGCAAAGGCTCACCCGCATAATATCCCATAGAATGAGCTGGCATGTCTCACAGCAGCAACTTCATACTAAGTGAAAACAACACATGCTGCACAGATAACGCTGGCCTACATACGTTGAAAAATCCGCACTTGATCCACACAGAAAACTCTCAATCTGCACTTGATCCGCACATGCCACCCGCAAGCCGCACTTGATCCGCACTTTCATTTTCGCCGCTAAGCATCAAAAAGCGTCTGGAATCGGGTCCCAGATGCAGTGACCCATTCATCTTGGATGACCCATAATCAATTACCAACAACCAACGTGTCTAAATTTGTCCAGTGGCCTATTCGACTCTAGTACGAAAGTCTACCACAAGTGTCCAGTCCAAATTTCCAACCTCACTGTGTCTCCGTATGACGCTCCACACCAGCCTATACATTCCGATTTGTACTTACTATACCACTCTTTGACCTTTGATCTTGTGCCGCTATGTCTGCTTTATAGGACTCTATTGGGAATGCCCGGCCCTAGGGATGTCGTTCAGCGAAAGCCCATGACTTGCAACCCATTGGTTTTCTGTGTCATGTTCCAGAGGCGGTGCCCATGCGTACTCGACCCCGCGCATGCGCAGATGGTTCATGCTACTTTAGGAGGAATGCGTGTCCCTAGCGATCTCATTTGGTGTAACCCTCATGTCGCTCGTCCCATTAGTTCTCTGTATAATATACCAGAGGGGGGTGCGCATGCGTACACGACCCCGCGCATGCGCAGACGGTTTATTCTACACTAGGCCGAAGGTCTATCCCCAGTGAAGTCGTTTGGTGCAACACCCAGGTCGCTCACCCCAAGGGGTTCTCTCTATCAGGCTCCAGACGTGATGCGCATGCCTACTTGGTTCCGCACAAAGCCAGTCGGTCCATTTCAGTCTAAGATGATTGCCCAGATCCGAGGAAGTCATTTGGTACCACTCCCATGCCTCTCACCCCCAGGGGTTCTCTGTAAAATGTACCAGAGGTGATGCGCATGCGTACTCGGTTCCGCGCATGCGCATCTGGTCCATGCTACTATATGCTGTAGGCCGAGCGCCAGGACTCCCCAATAGTGAAACCCCCATCTTTCTGGTCACACGGGTTCTCCGTATCCGACTCCATAGCTGTTATGCATTTGCTCTTTCTATACTACGCTTCTCGCATGCGCAGTCGAACCATTTTAGTCTAGGGCGAAGGCTTAATAGTGAAACCCCATGTCTCTCGCATCAGTGGTTCTCTGTACGACGTCACGCGAGGTCACAGGTCACCTACGGGCCCATTTAACCTAGACGGGTCCTATACAAGGTTCAGTTTGCGACACCAGATGACCGTATTCCGATAAAATATCCAGGTTTCGACACTGGAAACTCCGCTATCTTGAACCAGAAGTCAGACGCCGCCATCTTGAATAGTTTCCATAATACACAGAGTCTAAATACTCGCGGAAGTGAGCACTCCACAAATGGGACCCGGTTTGCCCTTTTCCTACTAGTGACATTTTTCACGCCTCTGGTCAATCGTCGCGGCTGTGAGCTCAGCTGGTGTTAGAACTGAGAAATCAGTTAGCTTCCTGATTTGTGTGATCTAACGTTCTGATTGGCTGAATAAATATACTCGATTCGCATTGGTCCACTCAAATAATCAATCAGAACAGCGGCATACATAATGTCCAGACTTCTCCGGAAGGTTGCCATCTTGCTCCAGAATGGTTTGCGCCTTCATTGGCTAGGATGACCAATAACCAATTACCAATAATCAGCCTGTCAAGACTTGTCAGTTGGACCGACTGCGCCTGTCGGCCTGTATGACTAGGGCGACTGTCTAACCCCAGGGCTCTCGTTTGATGCAACTATCATATCTCTCACCTGACTTGCTATCCGTATCACGCCCCACACTTTCCATACTACTCCTTAGCCGTGAGCGCCTTCGCTATCCAACTGCATAACTGGGGATAAATAAATGCGTCAGATCCGTCATTCATTAGGCAGCCGTGGTCCATTAAGGGTTTCCAAAGGTCCACACTCCAAAGACCTGTTTTATTAATAATATTAGCACCTAAATTAACATACTCGAAAGATAAAAAAAGTAAATTGGAAAACTATCGAAGAAAACAGTTGAAATCTCAGGACAATTTGGAAAACTAATGAAATCTTGCATGGCCCTAATCGGCTTCCGTACAAAAATGCTGCTATTCGAAAACGACTGCCTTCGCGGTGATGCGGTTGCGCGAAAAAGCCTCCGCGCACAGAAAGTAGTCCCAAATACGTGGGTTTTCGTGACAATCATCTGGAATGTTCAGGGGCGACAGGGGTGTCAAATTGAAGCGCTCCTCCAGGGCCATCAAGTCATGGGTGGTTGCATGTCAAATTAGGATTTGCCCCGAAAGTATAAAAGCGGAACGCGGACTTTACCCCTAAAATAGGGGAAAACTCCTATCAGCCATAGCCAAAAGTGGTAATATCATTGCCTGCCTATCAAGTTATGGGTGGGTGCATGTAAAATGAGGATTTTTTTCCCGAAAATGTAAAAGGCGGTACACGGACTTTACCCGTAAAATAGGTGAAAACCCCTAACAACCCTATCCAAAAAACTATGGGTTGTTTGGTCTTGTTTTTCACGTCTCGCCACAAAAAACACGATGGGTGGGGTCCCGGAGCTAAGTGGTGAAATTTTTCGAAAAGTTCACGGAGGTCTGTATATAGGCCCACACTGGCTCAGGGAGATAGATCCATACCGGGAATTCACACATGTTCATTGTGATATGGATTGTTTGGCCTTGTTTTTCACGTCTCACCATGTAGAACACGATGGGAGGGGTCTCGCAGTTGAGCGGTGAACTTTTTTGAAAAGTTCACGGAGGTCTGTATATAGGCCCATATAGGCCCATACTGGCTATGGGGGATAGGCCCATACTGGGAAATTCACACATGTTCATTGCAATATGGGCTGTTTGGTATTGTTTTTCACGTTTCACCATGTAGACCACGATGGGAGGGATCTCGAAGTTAAGCGGTGAATTTTTTCGAAAAGTCCAAGTACCGGGTAGGTCTGTATATATGCCCTACTGCCTAGGCCTACTGGCTATGAGGGATAGGTCCATACTGGGTGGACGTTTTGGGATCTAGGTAAGCCCCTAGTGGTCCTATGGTGTCGTATGAGGTCTTATTTTGAAGCTCTCCTGAATGAGCACCCGACTGGACTAATGTGTCGTGCGTTTACAATATTCTGCGCATGTGCAGTCTGGTCTGGTCATATGAAGCAGGCATTTTGGGGGTGCGTGGGGTGTTTTGGGTGTAGAGATGGACCACTATTGGTCCGAATGGATCGTGGGAGGTGGCAAAGTGAAGCCTTTGTGGGGTAGAGTCAGAATGGCGTGTTTTTTATTCCTAGTCGTGTAAATCTGCGCATGCGCAGTTGGGTGTAGTAAGTAAAGTGGACATTTTGGGGAGTGGGTGGGCAAGTGTTTTGGATAGAGATGGACCACTTTTGGTCCGAATGTGTGGAGGGAGGTGTCATTTTTTAGCTCTCGGGGTGTAGACCCCGATTTGGGGGCTGTCCACAGCATCTGTGACGTCATCGTTGACGTCATCAGTACGAGTAGTAGAGAAAATGGGAATTATGGGTAAGTGAAGGAGGGTATTTGGGGTAGAAATGGACCACTATTGGTTTGAATGTGTCGTGGGAGGTGTCATGTTGTAGCTCTCGTGGTGCAGATCCCGATTTGAGAGATGTTCGCTTCATCTGTTACGTCATTGGTGACGTCATCTGTAGGAGTAGTAGCCAAAGTCGGCATTTTGGGGCGGTGAACGAAGGTATTTGGTGTAGAGATGGACCATCCTTGGTTCGAATGCGTCCTGTGGGCTATGGATTTTACCATATCTTTGCTATATTATACCATATCTGTCCTGCATTATACCAAATCTGTGCTGTATTATACAATATATGTTCTGTATTATACCAAAGCTGGGTTGTATTATACAGTATCTGTCCTGTATTATACCATATCTGCGCTGTATTGTACCATATATGTACTGTACTATACAATATATGTTCTGTATTATACAATATTTGTCCTCTATCATACCATATCTGTCATGCGTTATACCATATCTGTGCTGTATTATACCATATCTGCCCTGCATTATATCATATCTGTCCGGAATTATACCACATATGTGCTGTATTATTCCATATCTGTCCTGTGTTATACGACCTGTGTTATGCAATATCTTTTCTCTGTTGCACCATACATGCCCTGTATTATACAATATATGTTCTGTATTATACCAAATCTGTGCTGTATTATACAGCATCTGTCCTGTATTATGCCAAATCTGTGCTGTATTATACAGTATCTGTTCTGTATTGTACCATATCTGTCCTGTTTTTACAATATTTGTCGTGTATTCTACAATATCTGTCCTGTATTATACCATATCTGTCCTGGGTTATACAATATCTGTGCTGTGTTATTCAATATCTGTGTTGTATTATACTGTATTTCTCCTGTGTTATACAATATCTGTCCTGTGTTAAACAATATCTGTATTGTGTTGTACCATATATGTTCTGCTTACACCAAATTTTTGCTGTATTATACAGTATCTGTCCTGTATTATACCAAATCTGTGCTGTATTATACCATATCTGTCCTGAATTGTACCATATATGTTCTGTATTAGACAATATTCGTCCGAAATTATACCAGATCTGTCCCGCATATATCATATCTGTGCTGAATAATACCATATCTGTCATGTGTTTGCGATATCTGTCGTGTATTATACAGTATCTGTCCTGTCTTATACCATATTATACAATAGCTGTCCTGTGTCATACCATATCTGTGCTGTATTATGCCATATCTGTCCTGTATTGTAACATATATGTCCTGTAATATACAATATATGTTCTGTACTATATACCATATCTCTTGTATTTTACCATATCTGTCCAGTATTATACCGAATCTGTGCTGTACTATAAAATATATGTTCTGTATTATACCATATATGTCATGTATTACACACTACTAGGGAGATCGCGTGTGCTTTCTCTAGTACTCATCGCACATGCGCAGTCGACCCATTCTACTGTAGGGCGACCAAGGGATTTCATGAAGTAGGAGGAGGAGGAGGAGGAGGAGGAGGACACGCCACGGATTAAGAAGTGAAACCCTGCCTCCGTGGCCGGCTTCTTTAATAGTATAGTGAGTAATTACAAGCGTCTGGTCCGTCATTCATAATTCAGCCGTCCATAATCCAAAGACCTATCTCATATTTCATATAACAGTATTAGCACCAAATTCAAAAAGACGATCATAGTATACATAAACATACGCTTGTTTCCTGCAAGAGAGAAGCGGTCAACAGTTTTCAATGATGTTCCAAATATATCAAATCCGTATCGCTGATCAGTATTCTTAATCCATAATATTTTTGTAAAGTCATCTAAAGAATGATGTATCTCAGTCACGCTTTGATTGTGACTGTTCATATGAGTACCATGAGGATCTTGAAGCACATGGGTTCACACGCCCCCTAGCCTCGGGTTAAGCGGAATTAGACACAAGTTACGAAACGTAACGCCATAGATCTAGTACGCTACGATCGTAGTTTGTAATCAGCTTGCGATGTGTATCGCCAAATTTGAGAAACTTTGAGTGGAGTCGCTTGGTGTTGTAGCCCTGTTTTATACGTTTCTGCAACAATGTTTTGTGACGTTGAATAAAATCGTCACATTTAACACAGGATCTGGCAAATGCTACTAGGGGTGATATCTGTCGTGTATTATAGTCCCACTGGTTTATTACTGTCCAGAAAGAGATAGTTTACGATGTCGAAATTGTAATCATCTCTTTCGTCATACAGTCGACGAGAGAGAAGGCCAGCTTCGTTTTTATAGAGATATAGGTCTAAATATGATGTGTCTGTAGGGCTATCTTTAGTTTCCTTCAAATCCAGTGAAGGCGGATATATATCCTTCACTGCGTCATTTATATAGCGATTATCCACAGCGAGAAGATCGTCTATATAGCGTTTGGTGAATGAGAAGGAGGTGATTTGAATGGATCGGTTTTTGAAAGCGTCTGCATATAGTTGTATTCATAAGAGAACAGATATATTATCAGCCAATAGGGATCCACAATTAGTACCCATTGAAATACCTATATGCTGTTGATATATTGTTGTTAAATTTCACATAGATATTTTTAATGAGAATTTCAAGCAACTCTATGAACAAAGAAACATCCTATGAATGATATCTCTTGTGTGTAGTCGGGCTAAAAAATGCTTTATGGCTTCCGACGTTAATATATCTACGATCAGTTTTCTCGAATACAGATACTATTAATGAACTTAGACGGTCAATACGGTCCTGATGAGGCATTGTATTATAGAGAGTCGAGAAATCTCATGTGGATACATATCTTAATGGTATGTGACCTTAAGCATCAAGTTCTTCCGTAAGACATTTTGAGTTTTTCAATATCCACATACATTCAACGCCGGAGTTTTAAGTAATAGTGGCGCAATACCTTTCCCAAATGCTTTTACCTCCTGAAGGGCCCTCGTCAACAGGGTTGAAAGCAAGCGGAGTAGGAGTGGGAGGAGTCGGGCACGCCACGGATTATATTAGTAAGATGTTACCTGTATTTGAGAAATAAATGTTAGCTTTCCGTCCTTTAACTGCTCAGACAATGGACGGTAAAACGGAATTGGCTATTGTGTTTACACTGTCCATGTACAGATAATCTATCCAGATGTAACCTGTCCATGTACATGTAATTTGAGTAAGTCCCTGTATAAAACCTCTGCGCACGCTCATGTACATGCGCTCTGCGCAAGTTCATGTACTCTGTGCATGTCTATGTACATGTACGCTGCGCCTGTCCATGTATTCTGTGCATATCCATGCACATGTACTATTTGCCTGTACATGTAATCTGTTCATGTACATTGTACTCTGTCAATGTACATGTTCCTTGTCCATGTAAATGTACTCTGTGCATGTCATTCTACATGTACTCTGTTCACGTCCATGTATATACTCTCTGTCCATGTAGCTATATAGCTGAGATATTGCGGAATGCGACGTTAAACCTTAATACTTTCTCTCTCTCTCTCTCTCAATGAACATGTACTCTGTACAATGTCGCATGATGTAGACCGGTGAGAGGACAACAACTACAAGGATGACAGGTCAATCATTTTACTATCTCCTCCTCCAGTACATCATACCCAAGCCGGGGGAGCAGCGTTGGGTATGTTTACAATACAAGTAGCCTCTTGTCTAATCAGAGGCCGCCATTTGACCCTGCATCTGTCATGTTCGTTCTTGCCCGTTAGATGTATTCTCGGCTGCTATTGCCCAATCAGAAGTCGCCATTTCAGAAAGTTCCATCTTCGGCCATGCTCGCTCTGAATCGTTTGCTCTAATCGTTATCGGACAGGCCAGGGTTTAGACCTATATCTGTATAAAAATGAAGCGGGCCTTCTCTCTCGTCGACTGTATGACGAAAGAGATGATTACAATGTCGACATCGTAAACTATCCCTTGCTGGACAGTAATATTCCAGTGGGACCTGCATATGGCGTATACATGTCTCGCTTTGTAGCATTTGCTAGATCCTGTGTTGGATGTGTTTATTTTAATCAACGTCACAAAACATTGTTGCAGAAACTTATATAACAGAGATATTCCATCAAGCGCCTCCACTCAAAGTGTCTCAAATTTGGCGATACATATCGCATGCTGATAGCAAAATACGAACGTAGCGTGCAAGATCTATGGCGCTACGTTTCGTAACTTGTGTGTAATTCCGCTTAACCCATGTACTTCAAGATCCTCATGGTACTCATATGAACAGTCACAATCAAAGCGTGACTGAGATACATCATTCTTTAGATGACGACTTTACAACCAATATTATGGATTAAGAATACTGATCAGCGATACGGATTTGATATTTTTGGAACATCATGATGTCTTGCCGGCATCATTGAAAACTGTTGACCGCTTCTCTCTTGCAGGGAACAACCCCATGTTTATGTATACTATGATTGTCTTTTTGAATTTGGTGCTAATACTGTTATATGGAATATGGAATAGGTTTTTGGATTATGGACGCGGATATACTCTAATGGACGACGGCTGAATTATGAATGACGGAATAGACTCTTGTAATTTCACGCGGTAATCGCAATAAGTCGACTTAATAAAAGTCGACTTTTCGCAAAAATCGCGACAAGTCGACTTTTATTAAGTCGACTTAACGTCTTCAAAGACAAAAAGTCGATATGATTAAAGACGACTTGGCCACTTATAAAACTATGTCGCCTTTTCAGAAGTCGACTTGTTGTAATAAACGCAATAAGTCGACTTGCAAAAAGTCGACTTGTCGTCTTTAGCGACAACAAGTGGACTTAATAAAAGTCGACTTTTCGTGATAAAACGAAATAAGACGACTTAATAAAGTCGACTTGTCGCGATAATCGCAATAAGTCGACTTAGTAAAAGGCGACTTGTTATGGTTTAAAATAAGTCGACTTTTACTAAGTCGACTTATCCCGTTGACATAAATATGTCGACTTTATATAAGTCGACTTACCTTCTTTAAATGGATTTGTCAACTTTTGAAAAGTCGACTTTTCTAGTTTTAAGACGCTAAGTCATCATAAATAACGCACTTATTCGTAATAAAAGTGAATAAGTCGACATACATAAGTCGACTTGTGATGATGATGATAAGTCGACTTGTAATAAGTCGACATATTCTGTTTTTCAGGAAAAGAAGATGGCTCACCAGTGCTTCCGTATATTTCCCAACAAATCGTCTTATCAAAAGTCAACTTTGGGACAAGTCGCCTTATCAAAAGTCGACTTTGCGACAACTCGACTTGATTGAAGTCCACAACTAAAAAATGTTGCGTCAAGTCGCCTTGCCAAATGTCGTCTTGTGTAGCTATTTTGCAACAAGTCGACTTATCTTAGTATTTCGCATCAAGTCGGCTTATCAAAAGTCGACTTTGCGGCAACTCGACTTGGTTGACGTCGACAACTAAAAATTGTTGCGTCAAGTCGTTTTACTAGAAGTCGACTTTTGCATTAAGTCGAAATCCAAGAAGTCGACAAATAATAATATTCACGCGAAGTCAACATGCTCAAAGTCGACAAGATATGACAATTTCTCGTGAAGTCAACTTGTCATTTATTCCTCACATGCCAAAAGAAGCAAAGTGTGAAGTGGCCAGGAATCAAGAAAGAAGCAAAAAGGTGGGGAACATTGTAGTTTATATGGTCATATTATTCCAATTGTGTGGGCACCTGGTTGTAGTTTAGTTAATAATCAGCTTCTCTGAGTACCGGGTATCATATCCTTGGACGATTAACTGGGTCAGCCGAGGGAAGAGTAATGGGCTGATGGGTGATACGTTAGCATCCTATTGCGTAGTGCTAGCTACTGGTATATAAATATTTGATTAGAGCCCATTAGAGCCTATATTTTGTGCGAATCTGTTCACCATGAAGATCTAATTTATATTATTCTTAAAAGTTAAGATTATATCTGGTGTATTCATATCGCTTAACCGCAGTTGTAATGGGAAATATTCCCGTATTGAATTATAGAAAATGGTCTTTTTTCCACAGTGTGGTCCCCACATTACCGGCCTAGCCTGCATCTAACTTATACATGTACTCTTAGATATGTGAATTGCTCGTATTTCTCGGTTGGATAGACATTGTCTTCAAATAATAGACCCCTATAAAGCCATACACGCTTAATACAAAGGAAACTTCAGAGGATTGCTATGTATCTTCGTTCTGTATCCATTTGCATACAACCCCCCCCCCTCCCCCGAGCAGAGGATCCTGGATAAATTCAAAATGGCGGACAAGTGGTATCGCAGAAAATTCGTGTTTTCAGTCTTTTCTGTCCATATTTTGCACTTTTCTGGCCTAGAAAGTATTTTATTTAGACAAAGCTAATTATTCTATATTTTATTTAGTAGATTTTGTGGAGAAAAACGGAAAATAAAAAAATCGAAAAATTGGGCAAAAAAAAGGCCGAAAATGGCTTCGGTGAAGATGACGTCACATGGCGGTCATCTTGGATTTTTCCACATTTTCGGATAGAGCTTGAGCCAAGGGTACAGTGTGGTAAATGTCAGCACTGTAGCTTCATGGATAGCGAAAATATATAGGGGGGGGGAGGGGGGGTAGGCTGCGATACACTCCAAAAAGCCCAGTCCGAGCGCCGGAGAGGTCCACGGCGGGTGGCGAGTTTCTAAAAGTCGCCACGCGCCGCGAGCTTGGCCCAAATAGAACACCATATGCGACACAATACCAACGCTGCGTTATAAGAGATGATGGTGATATTTTTTTAATGGAGAAGACTATAATCTCTTCTCTGGCATGCCAGTTTAGCCTGAAGTTTCCAGCGATCTCCGTCGACAACATTGGGATCAAGCGGACACGGAAAGACGCCGGATATAATTTATATCTTATAAATATAATTTTCAGACACTGTAAATTTCGAATTAATGAAAATTCACTGGCTCGGACGAGGATCGAGTTTTCACTGGTTCGAAATTTAACCTGTCTGAAAATTCTACTTATAAGATATAAAATATTTCCCTGAAGACGAGTGAGTGAGTGAGTGAGTGAGTGAATATGATTTAACGTCGCTTTCAACTATATTTCAGTCTAATCACGACGTTGGGTCCTATTACTTTTCACACCCGGGAACCACACGGGTGGGATCCTATTCCTTTTCACACCCGGGAATCTCACGGGTGCCTCAGTTAGTCGCCTCTTACGACAAGCTGTCTGAGGAGCTGAGGTCTATTCTTGCCATGACCTGCGGTGTGCACAACGACATCACAGGTCAATCCCCGGTAGCCCCACGGGGCCCCCTGAAGACGATTGTAGATACAGTCGAAACATTAAAACATCTTCAAATATTATACCCGGTATATGCAAAATGTATCAGTGGCAGTTGTCACTTGCATTGAAATTGTATACTGTATGCTCGGCAGCTTAATTGGCAGAGCGGTGGGCTTGTTTCCCAGTCGTGAGTTCTATTCTCCCCCAACTCACTGGTTCAAAATTTCCAGTGTCGGAAAATTATATTCATAAGATGTAAATTATTTCCCTGACCCTGACTGTAGACCCCGGATGTTGATGAAAATTTGTCCCAGCCAGTGTAACTTTGTACTTGGGTGAAGAATATTCCCAAGTGCGCAAGACCCAGAACTGAAGTGCATGCGTGGGGGACATACGTAACTACTCGTCAAGCTTCGGTCGTTGTTTGTATGCCATAACTAGGCATGGTTGGGTTGAAAGTTTTACGACAATTGGGGACCGGGAAGAGGACCCATGGTGTATTTCCGGCAACATAGAACAAACTGTGGTCTGCCCCCTGAGAGTGAGTGTATCAGCCGAAGATAAACGAAAAGTAACGAATGGCCTGTTGACCACGTTCATACAGCATATCCAGCAATAGGTCTCGGCGTCTATGCAGGACAGCATAACTGTATTCTAATGGGAACGTGGTATAATGGGGATGTTGAGGACGAATTTTACTTCATGATTAATTGTAATGTATACACGAAACTCAGGAACACTTTTGTCTCAGATATCAATGATATAAGTAATAATTTCAAAAATCTGAGTGCAAGTAACAGATTCGTTTGGCTGCTCCCTAGCGAAGATGCCGACATCATCAAAAATTTATTCAAGACTGTACGACCAAACTTCTTGAAGTTATATCTAATCTACACTGATATGGGGATCTTCTTGTTCTACAAATACACGCATACGTGGTATTTGTTCCTCTGTATATATGTTTTGTGTTGTGTGATATCAAAAGTTCGTGATTGCAGTTCTGAAATTGTTATTCTTCTCGATAAATACAATCATTGTCACTTGGGAGAGATCTCCCCTTATGTGATTACTCTGCCCGTTGAGGGCGTTGTGATTAGCGAATAAAGAACTTTGAAACTGAGATAATCGTGTAGAAGCGCGTAAACTCTATCATGTATGCTGTACAAAATGGTTCATTTCATATCCTTTTGATAAAAGTGAAAGTTTAGCCCTACAAACCGGACAGCTTGAGGACGATTTTCTGTGTAAAGCAAACACCACCATTCCTCCCTTAAATGATCCCAAATATGAGACTAATAAACCCGTCTGATGCAAGTAAACCCGACATCAGTACTTCAAATACTTTGATTATTCTTTGTTGGCACGACTGATAGACGAAGTGATCCATACGGTATGGTATGGTATTTTATAACGATGTTAGATAGCCGACAGGGATGCCACGATGACATAGTGAGGCTAATTTCAGCTGACAATGAGCCGCAATTCAATCGCCACTGCACTACACGATAATTGAAGGGTGTAGCAAGGGTGTACCAGCTACAATGATGTGTGATCCTTATAGATGGCAAACTCAAAAATCATTGATGGGTAGTTTTTTTAGTCTGAAAGTTTGTATCAAGTTATCACACTCATCGGAATAATAAAGTAGCCAATATCCAGATAATTTGAAAAGTCACACAATGTGAGAATGAAGTTCTGGGAGGTGTAGAACACCATGTGAAGCCACGTGCTTTCAACAAGATGTCCTCACAATAGGATAGATGTACTAATCTCAACGAAGGACAAAGAGATACCTCAAATATAATGAATGGCGTGAAATAGTTCGCTGGGTCAGCATATCACTGGTCCTAATCACCACTTGACATTTTAGCTTCATCGGTAAATCTATGTGGGCCGTGAGATGATCACATCTGGCAAAAACATATCAATGATACCAATTCTATTTGTAAGACGACATCAATTTAATTGTCAACGCGTGATCCCTGGATAGGCAAAGCCAAAAGAGCTCTTGTCCTGTAAGCACGTGTGTGTTGTAGGTTGGCAAATAAATTAATGTCATGTGACATAAGCGGTGTTAGTTTTCAGGCTGATTGATCACCAGACATGTGAACACACAATTAATCAAGTCATTGAAAGATAGATAAAACACTATCAGGTTTTGAGTTTTGGTTAAGCTGTTGTTTCCTCACACTTTTCAGGTCTATCATGGCAGAAGGAGAAGAGAAAGCGCTTCCCTCTCTACCTTTGAAGGTGTATTCAAATGACCGCCGGGAGAAGAAAGGGGTCGTGGCGAAGACATTCGCAGAACTTCTCTCAAAATGTGAGCTGCAAAGCATTCGCTGAATTTGGCTAATACTATCGTTGATAGATGATTGCATTATTTTGTATCCAACTCTCTTAGAAAACTCATCCCAAAAATAAATGCTTCCGGCCCTAACAGTTGGAACGTTTCAAATTGTCTTATGGTCGTGTAAGCGTATGAACAGGCGATGTGTTGATGGGAATTTGTGTTTATCGAGAATCGGTGACTGAGCAATATAATCTTCATGCACATGTGTTTGATTACATATCGCTGCCAATAAATTATTTGACAGGGTTCGCGCAGATATATAACCTTACATGTACTTGAAAGAGGGACGAATCACCTTTTAGTGTAGGCAGTGTCTGTATAAATGCCCCTTGATTATTTGCAGGCAAGGAGAAATTTGGCATCTCGGAAGAATGCCCATTACAGATCCTCCTGAATGAGGATGGGACAGAAGTGGACGAGGAGTACTTTCAAACCCTTTCTCCAAATACGACGGTCATGCTAAAGCTTCCAGAGGGACCGGAGTGGACCCCCCATGCAGGTGATTAAGTTTTATTTGTAAAATATTATATTCAGCCATACCACCATATATTCTTTGACTAAACATGATATGTACCTTTTCTACGTTGCTGAGTGAAATTGTGTTTCCTAGTATTCGTGGGAAACTGGAACACTGAAAACTTCAAATGTGTCGACTCCATATTCTCCTTAATTCATCTTTCATTTGATTGGTTTCCACCATGTAATAACCGGATGTAAGGGATATACATTGTAAACTCACCCTAAGAATTACAATGGTCATCGTAAAATATAGATTTCAAATATGTAAAATATATATTATTTGGCAAAAATGTTTATATGATGTTTCAAACCCTAAATTATTTTGACGAGCTTTCAAATTCATGTTATTTGTTCTTATTATTCAGATTCACTTAGTGGCAATCTAGTATTACCTCTTCCTGGCCCCGGTAAGAGAACCCTTGTTTTAGCTCTGCCGCATCGAATTTTAGCTTGTGTATTAAGATTAACGAGCAACACGGTAACTAAAGTTTCCAGAATATATCATTTTTGTCAGAGTTCGTGACCTTCCAAACTGTAAGTTTGACACCCTCGGGCTCTATTGGGCCCGAACTCGAGGGCACACATGCGGCGGGCTGAGCACATGCTGAGCTACCGTGATTTTGGTAGCAAGGTCCAGCTTTACTAAACTATCCTGAGCCAGAGTGCAACGCGCGTGATATTATTTCAATGCCTCCCGAGGCTATATCTTACAGTATTATACAATATGATCGCATGTGACAGAAAGATGAATACCGTCCAAGTTAAGAAATGCTTATTAGAGTTCCAAGACAAGGGCTGGAAAACTATTGTTATTGGTGTTTTTTTAGGGGGCCAAGCCAGTATGGCGTGTCACCTTTTATTAGGGTTGCAAGCCAGAGGCTGCAAACCTCTTATTATAGAGATAATGATTATGATTTTGTAATCAACTCAGAACTCCTGTCCGAAATGACTGAATTGATCGACGCGAAACCTGCCAAACATGATCGATGAGCCAAGGTCTTTTAGAATAAATCTAGATGAGTTGCAGGTGAAAGTAATGAAAGCCACTTCATCCCAAAATCTAGCTTGTCTGAACTGTACGTTGGCCCCCTACATTGCCGCTCGCGGCTATATTTCCTGATCTTTTTCCCCCTTTTTTTTCCTTTTCTCCCGCCGGATTCTGTGCCCTTCGTGCAGTCCAGACCGCTCCACCGATGAAGTTGAAACTTCGCGTGGTGAATAGAACCAATAAGCTGTAATGCATATCCTAAGAAGAAGCTGATTGGGCAAAATGCCTGGCGGTCATCTTGGATTTACCAAAAATCAACCAAGATCTGGTTCTCAATAACCGCTGACCGGATTGATCTGAAACTTGGCACATATAATCTACGGACCGGGGGCTTCAATTATTCCATAAGGTTTGTCACCGCGAAATAAAAAATATGGCCGCCATGGCCGTTCAAAAATAGTCTGTGTTGAAACGGTGGAGTGTGTTATGAAAATGACAAGACGAACAGAATACCGGCGTTATCAGATATGAGCGCCAGTGGCCATTGAAACTTACCAAAGCAACCGCTAAGCAATGAAGTGCGCATGCGCGAATTTCAAATGACCCTGAATTGAAAACGAAGACAGCTGGAAGGACGGGGGTTTCGGCGAAGAGGTTTCCAGGCCAACCCCTGAGAAATATGTAGATTTACCAGATTATGCATGTGCAACGATGGTCTCCTGTCTAACGACACGTGGGTACCAATGTTGTGGATAGATTGCATCACTTTCAGCTCTGCTTATGTTCTATGTGTGGCCAAAATTCATTCAAAACAGGTTCCATCATGCTACAAATTAAGTGGGAAATGACACAAAGCTACTAATTGTTTGCTTAATGTAAATAATTCTCAGGATAGCAGAAGATTGTTGAACGCGTCACCAGAAGGTCTCTCCTTCGTTCTACTGAAATGCTGCCGCCAGTTATGAAAATAAATCACCAATCATTCTAAATATGCCTTCAAAGAGCTCAGATCACGTCACAAATCTGACATGCCCTACAAGATGACAATTAGTTTCCCCATCGGCCGCCAGGGGCGGCGCTGTTGCGTATAGCTAATTGAATAGCTACATGTAGCTGATCATTCTAACCCCTTTCCCGACCTACTCCCGCTTTTACACTTGGTACATAAACTATGTCGGACAGGCCCTACAGGTTGGTACCGTTAGTTTCCCCGATAGACCGCTAGGGAGCGCTGTTCTGATTAGCTAACCTAATAGCTAACGGGCTATTATAACCCCGTTTCTAATCGTATTTCGCCTTGATACTTGGAACATAAACTATGTGGAGCGCGCCCTACAAGCTGATACCATTAGTTTCCCGCTCGGCTGCCATGGGGCGCTGTTCTGAATAGCTATCGGGCTATTTTGGCCCATTTTCTGATCGAATTTCGCCTTGATACTTCGAAGATTAACTGTGTGGGACGCGCCCTACAAGATGACACCATTAGTTTCCAGATCGGCCGCCAGGGGGCGCTGTTCTGAATAGCTAACTGAATGGCTTACGGTCTATTTTAACCCTTTTCCTGACAGAGTTTCGCCTCCATAGTTGGTATATGACGGACATGCCCTACAAGATAGAGGCATTAGTTCCCCGATCGACCTAATAGCTAACGGGCTATTATAACCCCTTTTTTAACCGAATTTCGCCTTGATACTTGGAATATAAACTACGTGGGATGCGCCCTACAAGATGACATCATTAGTTTCCCGATCGACCGCCAGGGGGCGCTGTTCTGAATAGCTAGCTGAATAGCTAACGGGCTATTTTAGCCCATTGTCTGACCGAATTTCGCCTTGATACTTGGAACATTAACTATGTGGGACGCGCCCTACAAGATGAAGGCATCAGTTCCCCGATCGGTCGCCAGGGGGTGTTTTCTGATTTTAACCCCCTCCTCGGCCAAATATCGCCTTCATACTCGGTAC